>CAJHQQ010005066.1:0-20884 GCA_905132885.1 Moricandia moricandioides | reverse complement strand
ATGTGGTTGAATGTATGGGGGTGAATTATCTCAGTTGTGAGTAGATTCCCACCGAGATCTCAATCCAATCGTACTAAATAATTCTTGTTGAAGCATAACTTGGTATAACTAGTAGAACTGATAATTGTAGTATACTAGCTTAAACTTGGTATTAATGTAGATAACTTGGTAGAACTCAGAACAGCTGGTATTATTGTAGCTAACTGAGTAAAACTGAGAACAACTAGTATAATTAGAACTTTATTATGTTGTTTTTTGTAGGATATAATGGTGAAAAAAGTGAGTATACATTTCAAATTCAAAGATCGCATTTATAGTGTAACCTTAAAGACAACAGAAGAAGATATAAGTTTGGCAATGATAGAAGAAAGGATGTACAAAAAGCTTGCATTTGATGAAAGTAAGTTTAAGCTGTCATTGAGGTACATGCCGATGGTGGTTGGATGTGAGGAAGAGCAAAATATTTGTGATGATGAGGATTTGTTTGTCTACCTAACGACCATTGATAAAGAGAACCGTAGAAGTCTTTTGTTTGTGGAGAAGAAGAGTAGATCACATGAGTTAGAGAAGTTGTCGAGAGTGGGCGTAAGTTTGTTTGGTATGAACTACCAAGTGTTGGAGGGAATTGATGATGAAATAGGACCTAAGGCCATAACTTTATACGTAGGAGACGTGCAAGCAAATCAACAGAAGGATGTGATAGAGGCAGAGAATGATGATGCTAAAATAGGAGATATTGTATGGATACAGACACCGCAGTTGAGACGGACACCGCAGCTGAGACAGACACCGCAACAGAGAAGGACATTGCAGCTGCGACGGATATTGTTGCTGATATGGACACTGATTTTGCAGATAGGTATATTGAGAAGCCACATGTAGAAAAATCTAGTCAGGTTATAGAAGAATGGGAAGACGGTTTGGGTCTTAGAAAGCTTTAGGAATTTCAAAGTAAGAAAGCAATTTAAGAGATGGTTGATAGAGCCGCATTTGGTGAATGCTTTCGTTATGTTACCAAAAAGTCGAATCGTAGACGATTGGTGGTAAAATGTTGTGAAGGAAGTTGTAAATGGGGTTTACGAGCTGCAAAGATTCCACATACCTGAAATGTTTTCAGTTAGGAGGTACACAGGTGTGCATACATTCTCTCGAACCAGTCAAAGTAAAAGCAGCAACATCAAGAGGAAAGGCTTAGCGAAATTAGTTGCATCTTTTTTGAATGAGGAATATCCTGGAAAAGTGAGAATTCTTGTTCCGAGAGATATCATAAGTCTTCTAAAGTTAAGATTTGGTGTAACAGTATCATATTCCACAGCCCTGAGAGGAAAAAATCTAGATATTTCTCATTTGCGTGGTAGTTCGGAAGACAGTTACAAGTTGTTGTATATCTACTTGTACATGTTAGAGCAGGTCAATCCGGGAACAACAACAGGTGTGAAGTTGGATGAGGCAAATAAGTTCAAGTACCTCTTCATGGCTTTGGGAGCTTGCATTGAAGGATTTGCGTTCATGAGGAAAGTGATAGTTGTGGATGCCACATTTTTGAAGAAAAGATATGGAGGTGTACTAGTTTTTGCCAAAGCTCAAGATCTTAATCATCACCATTATCCCCTTGCGTTTGGTGTACTCGACGTTGAGAATAATGCTAGTTGGACTTGGTTTTTTTGAGATGCTTAAAAGTGTTATACCAGACTCTTCTCAATTAGTTTTTATGAGCGAAAGAAACCAGAGCCTCATCACAGCGGTAGTTAATGTGTTTCCACAAGCTCACCATGGCCATTGTATATGGAATATGGCCCAGAATGTGAGAGGACATGCTTGCAACACCAACAAAGCCCTAGTCGCATGGAAATTTATGGAGTTGGCTAAGTGTTACACGGTGGATGAGTTCAACTCTTTTTATGTAGCCTTTAAAGTGAGATATCCTTCAGCGTACAAGTATGTTGAGGAGCATTGTGAGAAAGAGACATGGGCAAGGTTTTTTTTCCAGGTGATAGATACAACTTGGACACTAGCAACAGTGTGGAGTCAATGAACAACACGTTTAAGGACGCAAGGAGGTATGCCTTGATACCAATGTTATATACAATCATCGATCGACGACAAGGTCTTGCCATCGATCGATGGCACATTAGCAAGAAAGGCACAGTAGATAGTTCGAATCCACCATCGATCGACGATGATGTTTTACCATCGGTCGACACTCACCTATCGCCATCGATCGATACTCCTTCTAGAGTTGGTATATTCGACTTTCTCTAACACTGTTTCCTTATGATTTAATTTTTCCTAAACCAATCCAAGACATATTACACTGGGGACAGTGTAATTTAAGTCTAGGGGAGGTTTGCTAATGTTATTTATTTGTTTTTGAATTGTATTCCTATAATTATATAAAGTTTGTTTTCTATAAGTTTTTCAAAAAAAAAATTATTGAGTCAAGAAGGAGATTATGATCAAGATTTATTATTGACTAACCACACTTTAGCACCATTCTTAAAAGGTTGTTTACAAAAATTATTAAAGATACCAAAGTGGATCATCCTACCACTATATCACACTTGCTTAGAAAGTTTGAAGGAACCGAAGGTGATTTCCAAACACTAATTCTGACATTATTTGCTTGCTTTGGGGCTTGGAATACACTGGATCAGATTCTTTATGCAACTCTGTAAGTACAAGC
Organism: Moricandia moricandioides; assembly: GCA_905132885.1. Classification (NCBI taxonomy): domain Eukaryota; kingdom Viridiplantae; phylum Streptophyta; class Magnoliopsida; order Brassicales; family Brassicaceae; genus Moricandia; species Moricandia moricandioides. The sequence continues at coordinate 18,201 of CAJHQQ010005066.1, read as the reverse complement.
CATTGCACCTCTGGTTCCCAACTCTCTCTCTTCATCATCTATTTAAAAGCTTAAAATATTGAGATGACTTCCCAAGATGCAGAGGGGTAAGTACAATACCGATGATCCTATTATTCTAATTCGAAGGAATGATCACACATTGTTGGAAGCGAGGGATAGGTACATTACTGATGACCCCATTATTCGCCTACAACTTTGTTATTTAAAAAAAAAATTGAAAATGAGATGCAATATGGACTGTATCAGCATCATTGTCCATTAAGTTTGAGATCCAAAAAGATTCAAAGAAGAGAGAGAAGAGGGAAAAAAATGGATCAGAGAAGATCTTGTGCCTAATTTTCCAGAATTACAGAGATAAGAATCCATGTGTCCTTTGATCGATACTCCCAGTGTAAAGCTTACATTTTTATTTTATGCAAAGAAATGAAATCAGTAGAGAGGCGAGTAAGACTAGTATTCACTTAGTTGTTGGTTGAATGGATTTGGTTGCTATACTAGGATAAGGTATATAAAGTTCCTCTGTGATAGGATATAATGTGGTTGCAATATAGTAGGGTGACAGTTATACTTAGACATTATGTGAGTCCCCGCTTTTTAAAACCTCTTTCATAGGCTTTGTTTGCTTGAGGATAAACAAAATGTTAAGTCTGAAGGAGTTGATATACCATGAATTTTACCTATTTTTACCTATGATATAGAATATTTTTAGAGTCTTTTACATGCATTTGGTACTGTTTTAGAGTATTTACAGGTCCAGGTACTCATTGGAAGCAATTGGAGCTTTTGGGTTATTTTGGAGCATTTAGAATGCTGAGCAGAAACTCAGAGTTGGGTCTAGATTTGCGAGTGAACCATCGATCGACGTCACATAGTTTTTGTTGATCGACAGCAAGATTAGTGAAGGCTTGAGAAATTACAAGTTTTACCTAGAAGTTCCATCATTTGCAAGACAAGTCCATGGCTGAAATTTAGATATTTATTAAGGTTTTCTATCTTAGTTTTGACCTAAGACTAGAGGACCTAAGGAAGAGTTGTCTTCTAAGTTACACAAGCTTTTTAAAATTGAGAGCTTGAACACATTGCTACATTTATTGGAGAGAAAGATCTGATCATCATTATAGAGGCTTGAACTCCTTATCTTTTTACTTAGTTAATTTATTCAGAATTTATTCATGTTCTTTATTGTTATGTTTGAGTAGTTCACTGTTAGATTTCGGGTTATTCAATGGTAATAATGTATTGCTGATTTTGTATTATTGTTAGGGTAATCTTCTTGGTCCTTTGTTTAAGTTACTCTTAATGTTAAGTTGAACTTGATTACCTCAACCTTAGAAATTAGGGTTCTATAACACAAGCGAAAGTTTGTTTATAACCTGGAATCTATCTTAAACAATCTAAATAATCGGCAACAAAAGAGAGTTTAATTGGAAGTTTAGAGAACCCATCAAACCGCGAAAGCAATATTGATTAGAATGAACATTGATTAATACCACCTAGTGGGCATCAATTAATACCACCTGGTGGGCATCCAACGATACTTATTTGAGATGCGCGAGAGCGATCTCCTAAACTCTAAGGTTTGAGTTCAGAAAGATGTTTAATAATACCCTAACAAACTATTAATTTGTACTATCTAATCCTACCTAAGAATTTCCCTTAAGTCTAATCTATTAATTTGATCCTCACAAACCAAATCAATATTGAAATCACTTTTATTGTTATTGTTATAATTCATCTAGCTTTAATTCGAAAAAAATAAGTCTATTGTATAATCCTAGAGTCTGTGTGGATTTGATCCCTAAGTACTACATTGAACCTCTTATTTGAGAGAGTAAAAGTGGAAAATAGGGTTAATTTGAAAGTGAAATAAAACCCCACATCAACATGTGAGGTGCTTCTCCAAAGCTTACATGTGACTTCTGCTTGTCTAATTTCGACCAGAACCAACTCCTTGCAACCAAACTTAGTTTCAAGTATTATAAGAATACTCATGTATACGCGATTTCAACTGCATTAATGGTAGATCATTTTTCCTATATTTTGACTATATAAGTTACGGTATATGAAAAATATATAATGACTTCTGTATTTCTCTTAGGTTATCTTTAGGTTTCTCAACTCCTTACTTGCCTTGCAAGGAAATCATGATCGAGTATAAGACATTTTTCCAAGACATGCCCAAATTAACTATTGTGGATGCACTTGTCTTAGATCATGAATTAACTCTTTTCTTCTGGTTTTTCCTTCTTCATTCCAATACTCTCCCTCAAGCTTGACCATAGGAATCCTTGTCCAATCTTGGAACTGAGATTACTTGCCTCATTAAAAACCTAATTATAGGGAAAAGAGTAAAAGCAATGCAGCTTCTTTTGGACATCTCTATTGGCAAGTTAGGCACGCCCTTTCCTTGCTTCACACTTCAAATGGTTTCTCTTGAACTGTGTTTCTTATTTCACAGCTTGTCTCCCTCTTTTTCTGACTTCTTGCCTTCTTCATAGGTTGAGATCAAACCAACATGCCTTTGGGATGATAATGAGGAGTGTTTGCCCTCTTGGCTTGCACTTAAATCCCTCACTCTAGTCCATTTCTGAATGGCCTTGCAAATTCACTTGTAAAACAAACTTGGTAGGGAGACTTTGGAAAGATCCAGCTGCCATCTTTTCAGTGAACTGCCTTCTCCTTACTCAGTCAAGAATATCCCTGGTTAACATCACTTGTTTCCTTTACGTCAGCTTCAACAATGGGTCATTGACTTTTCAATTAACACCACTCCTCAAGCTTGACCTGAGAATGAGAGTATATGGTCAAACTTGAAGCTAAAAGCCAATGACAGCCAACACCTTGAGACCAAAACCCTCTTGACTTGCATTGTGGCCTTTCTCTCTTGAGGAACCTCATGTTCACCCTCTTGGCTTCATGTAAGACCTCTTGAGCAATCTTTCCACAATACCATTCTTCCTCTCTACCATCTTGAGAGTTAATGAATATAATTAGTGTCCAAAGTGTTTTTGGGAAGTGGACAATCTCCCCATTGTCAGGAATGTATTTATTTAGGCTCTGAACAAATGGGCATCTTGCTCTTATTTGAAGGAGGCGCAACTTATCAAGGAACCTGAGCTTAGTTCCTCGAGCCTCCAGCCCATGAGGGCTTAGTAAAAAATGCTTGGGCTTAAGGTGTGGATTGAGTATCCAACACCTCTCCTTGCTGTGACCTTCCTTCTTACAATGGTCACACTTCAAGCCCCTCATGTCCTCTTGTTTGTAACACACCTTGTTGGCAAGAGAGATACCTTCAGCCTAGTTTTCTAGAGTGAGACCTTCCTTTGGTTCAAAGAGGCCGTGTGACCCTTTCTCTTTTTGTATCTGAGAGCACACTTCATCAAGGCTGGGCAGCTTGTCTAACCTCAAGATATGTTTCACCAGATTATTAAAGGTTGTATTGAGTGTAAGCAGCAACCCAAACACCTTATCTTGCTCTCTTCTGTCAATGAGAGTTTCTAGATTAATGATAGTTCACCTAAGCATTTCAAGCTCAGCCCATAAGGACATGAACTTTCCAAAGTGCTCAATGAACTCCATTTCTTCTTGGCATAGGTTATTGATGGCTTTCTTGACTTCATACACTCTGTTGAGGTTGGATTAGTTCTCATACCCCTTGTGAAGAGTATCCCATAGCTCCTTTGCATTCTCACAATAAGAATAAGACTCCAAAATGGTTGCTTCAAGTGAGATTTGAAGGATGAACAACACCATGAGGTCTTCTTGCTGCCATTTGTCTCCAACTTCAGGTTTAAAGCCAGTTTTCTTCAGAGCATCATGAGAACTGCCTTGTTTGGATCTCTTTGTGTACAATGAGTCCACAAGCCTTTTCCTTCAAGGACTTTCTTTACAATCCTTGACAAGAGAATGTAGTTTGACCCCTTGAGCATCACAGGAATCATCATAGCTTTAGATTTTTCCATCTTGGAGAGCTATGGACCACTGGGTAAAAGAGTGTGCTTAAGTTGCTTTAAGAGAAATGGTTGAATGGATGACCCTCTGAACTTGTTGAACTTTCTGAATGGTTTTGGAGGTTCAGAGACTTGAATACACCTTTTCTTGAGAGCTGGTTGTGGGTTCTTTTTTCTTGGAGAGCCTTTGGACTGTTGGACAAAAGGTTGTACAAAACTAGTTTGAAAATGAACTGAGAGTAGCTTGTATTTGCGAAAGAAAAATGAGGTTCAAGAGCTTTTATGCTCTGATACCATGTGAGAATATATGAATAATGATGTCTGAATGATGATGGTTAAGTATTTAGGTGATTGGAACAGAGAATGGGAGAAATTATGAGTGAATGGCTGAGAGAATGTATCTGAGAGAGTAATGAGTTTCAAGTGAGATGAAGAGAGTTTTGGGGGGGGGGGGGGGGTATGAGAGCTCAGTCTAGGCTCGTGATAAACAAGAGAGTAAAGAGAATACGAAGTACGAGAGTAATGAAGAAGAATTGTTCATTTAACTTAGGTTTACAATCAGATACAACTTTTCCTTAAATAGACAAGCATACACATTAAACTAATACTAAAATGTGTTTTACTAAATAAATAATATTGTATTGTTTCAGATGAAGACAAGGAAGGATACAGCCAAGGTGAGGCTCGACCAGAGAGAGTGAGAGTGACAGGAGAGAGAGGCTCAATCTTCTTAGGTTGAAAGTGACAGGTCAGATACTTCTCCAAAGCTCACATGTGACTTCTGCTTGTCTAATTTTTACTAGAACATCTTTCTTGCAGCCAAACTTAGTTTCCTTGACTTATGGAGTTCACTTAGGTCATCTTTAGGTTTCCCAACTCCTTACTTTCCTTGCAAGGCAATCCTTAACGACTATAAGACATTTGTGCAAGACATGCCCAAATTAAATACTCTTCATTCACTTGTATTAGATCATGAACTAACTCATTTCTTCTAGTTTTTCTTTCTTCATTCCAACACATACAGGTATATGACTTTGAAACTCTTTTTACTGCAAAGTTTTGATTTAAAATACTTGAGATAAGGTCCCTAGGTGACTGATGAACGATTAGCAAATTAACTCTTAAACCCTTCGCTCTGTAATTTGAATGAGAAACTCATAAAATTTATCATTGGTAATTTGGAGCCGACGGCTATGTGGAATGACTTGAATCCACTTCAAGTCATTACCACACCTACAGTTGTCAAAGAGATGGATTGTTTGACAGCCACTGTCGGTGAAGTCGAGGAGACCAGATCTAATATAACCTCAGTCATCAATAGCCAGAATACAAGTCTATGTGGTTTTGGTGGATGGTTTGATGTTAACTTCCGGGTTAGTTCATATACAGATTCTTTGTTGCATCATATTGGTGTGTTATGTTGAAGAAGCTCTTACACTTTGCTGTTACTTGCTTGTTTTCAGGGGAGAAAAGAAGATCCTGCCCAGCAAGAAATTGAGTTGACAACGGCTCCAAGCGAACAGCATTGCACGCATTGGGGACAACATGTACATTTATGCTTTTTCTCTTTCTTTTTGGCGTTTGAGTCTACAATTTAACAAAAGAGTGAAATAAGATCTCATCTATGATTGTTATGACAACTATTAAATATTTTATTATTTTCCTTCAACTCTGACATTTAAGACCGTAATCGTACCAACACTAATATTCTTGTGTTATATCAGTTAAATGCATAAATGCCGCAAAAAAAAAAGACATTGATGATTACAGGTCCACTAACTTTGGAATTTTCAGAAAGCTTTACCTCTGAATGTCTAGCATAAAGGCAAGCAATTCATGAGGAGATGGCTAACATAGGCAAGTCGTGATACCAGTAATTTTCAGAACGAAAATACATACCCAATAGAAGTCGATAATCACTTGATGAAGGTGCAACATGACCCTGGTACAAGACAAAAAAAAAAGCACAAGTTTCAAAAACATAAAAACCAAATTCTACACTAGTAGACACTAAGGAGAAACATACGCACTTACTTTTACGTATAACAGAACACAAAATATGAAGCTTCCAAATATGAGTGCCGAAAATATTTCACCCAAGTGATCGTAGACAATATCAGGGTTTAATATCCCAAGCCTGAATAACCAAAAAAAGAAGTCAAACTCATATACTTAATGATAAACTGTCTAAACATAGTTCCAACACAAAGTATAAAAAAAGAAACAAACATTGCTTACTTGAATGCACAGTCTCCGCCATATTCTTCTTTTTTTTTTTTTTGAACTTAAATCTCCGCCATATTCTTCCCTCTTGATTCTGATCTTTTAACTCAACGCAACGACTCCGCGAAGTTTACGATGAACTTCACAGGTCCACTCACTAGTTCTGTGCGTTCGGATGTAAACCGAACAGAGATTCTCGATTCCAGTTTCAATACAGATTTTTAGGTTATGAATGGTAACCTTATAGGTGCCGTATTCAAAGCGAAATTATGGGAACCGCATTTAAGTCACCAATCAGATATTTTTTTAGAAAAGTGCGTTTTTGGAAAACAGTAGAAACGAAAAACGCAAATGATAAAACTCTTTGTTAAGTAACGTACATCTGTCCAAAACCGCACATAGTGGTATAACCAGCGTATTTCACAAATACGCACTTCTGTCATGTTGTCTTTTTATATTTTTCCACTGATTTTTCTTTTTTTTTTTGAAACTTGAGAGTTAACCACTTATTTGTTATATCAAACTTTTAAAATAAACTAAAACAAATATTGACAGCGAGCATATATATACAATTAACAATTATGCTAAAAAGCTTAAGAATTAACAATTATGCTAAAAAGCTTAACCACTTATTTGTTATTTATGATTTTTGTTCTAGTTACTGTTATACATGATATTTATTTTCCTGTTTATTAAGTGGTTGTTATATAACTATATTTTTAATTTAAACTACTATAACTGATATAAGAAATTATGATTTATATAAACATATATAAAAGAGTGGTAATTATTAAAACAAGACTACATAAGTTTATCCAAATATCAATTTTCCAGATGATTTTTTTTAAACATCGGACTGAATAACATAAATTTGGAATCGATTTTGTTAACCTAAAAAAATTTAATGCGATGGACAGAAAACAAATGGCAGAAACAAAAATTAATATTGTAAATATAATATGAAAAAATTAAAATAGTTGATAATATTTTGTTGTATTTTACTTACTTTTTATTATATATATATATAATAAAAAGTAAGTAAAATACAACAAAATATTATCAACTATTTTAATTTTTCATATTATATTTACAATATTATATATATATATATATAAATTTTTCAAGTATATTATCAAGTATATCAACAAAATATTATCAAGTATATATATATATATATATATAAATTTTTATTATATATATATATATCAACAAAATATTATCAACAAAAAATATATATATATATCAACAAAATATTATCAAGTAAATTTTTCAAGTATATCAACAAAATATTATCAAGTATATATATATATATATATATATAAATTTTTATTTCAAATGAATTTTCGTTTTTTTTGAGAAATAAATTTTGATATTTAAAATTCCAAATAATAAAGAAAAATTTATACCAATAACACTTAATAGAATTTTTTTAATTCTATTAATTATATTGATATATTTATTTTATATTATTAAAATTTTGTTTAATTGTTTAATTCTGTAAACTATATTTTTCCCAATCAAACATAATTCCGCACCGTTTATTTTATCAAAACTATGCTTATCCCGTAAAACTCATGAACCGCAGTTAGACCGTCCCGCATTTCAATTCCGCACCGCTTATATTATCAGATCTGCGGTTACCATTCAAGACCCTTAGTTACAAACCGATCAGCAACTTGTAAATTCGATCAGTTTTATCTAATTCACGTGTCACGCCTTCACATATATTTTGTTAATTCCAGTTTTACCCTTTAGACTTATGTCAATCAAATTTCCAAGGACATTGGTTGTTTGTGCCAGGATATCTCCGATCTATGACACTATTGTAGTGTCAAAACTACATTATTTTATATTTAGCACTAAAATAGCATAAGTTTCCAGCCGCAACAATCAAATAATATATTAAAAGTATATTTTTATTTTATACTATTTTAAAAAATATTTTTAGTAGTTTTATAAAATATTATTATTCTATGACTAAAATATACTATTTAATATTAAACTTGTAATTAAAAATAATATTTTTAATTTAATATATTATAATATATAGCAAAAATTATATATTAAATATTTAATCTATTAAAATAGAGTCTTATTTGAATTCTACCATGGCATGTTTTAAGTTGAACCTATTGAACATGTGGCTAAATATAAATATATTTCTTATACAATTTTATATGATATACTTAAATTAACCCAACATTAATCATGTGTGATTAATATTGAAATTATTCCTTTTTAATCTAAGTCATCTATGTCGTTGTCATCTTCCCCATCTTGTTCCTTTGTTCCACCATTATGATCTCTAACCAGAAAACCATACACGGGGTAGATTCGCAAGAAACAAAGAACAAAGTGAAATTAGGGTTAGTGGATGAGCCATTCTCTTTGATTCGAGCAAGACTTTTTGGTTCTTTCAATCATTTAGAGAAAGGAATCTTCAGAGATCAGGTCCGATTGATCCATACGAAGGCCATATAAGTGTATTAGATCTTTTTTATTCGATTTCATTATCTACCTTTCAATCCCTCAATTTTCTTTCTACGTTTCACTGAGTAGGTTGAATCATGGGAAGCGAAAAATCTCTGCAGTTTTGTTTCTGGGTATGCAAAACCATGAAATGAGGTGTTTGTGAATTGGTGGGCTAATGTAGAATTGACTTGTCATCAAAATGCATATAGTTCTCTAAAGACTCGATTGTTATTTCTTATGCTGGATAAATCTTGATTCTTTAGCAATGATTGAGCAATAACGACAAGTCTGAGTTTTTTCGTTTTTAAAGATAACAACTTTATAGAGTTTATGTATTTACCTGATAGCTCAAATTAGTATATGTGATTCCGACCTTTGATTTTTAATCATCCCAAGAACTCTTTGCAATTTTTCTCTTGAATCAAAGTAACAAAAGCTATGTTTTGTTTAATTCAGAGCTCAGTTCAGTCACTATCTGAGTGAAACAGAGACAAGAGTGAATTATGGCGTCAAGGCGAAAAGGTATTTGGAAGATGTGAAAGCTCCCAAGCAAGCTAAAAGATATGAAATTTCTCTATATTATTTCTTGTTCCCTTTACAAATTGATCTCTAAATAGGAATGGCAAATGGACCGCGACCCGCGGGCCTGGCCCGTCAAAGGCTCATGCGGGGCGGGTTTGGCACACATAATGTAGGCCCATTTTTTTGCGGGTCTCGCGGGTCTGGGCCTGTGCGGGTTGGGCCATAGTTTGTCTCACGGGCAGAAAGAACCCGCACACTTCCTCAGCTTCCCATTCGTTTCTACCTGAAAAAAAAAACAAGAGAGAGTAGTGAGAAGGCGATTCGAAAGTCTAGAGACTTCCACACTCCACGAGCTCCGGCGCCGCTGATTCTTGCTCCGACGGTCCATCTGGTCTTCCATTCAGTCTCCGGAGAGCACCAGAAGAGCATCACCACGAAGATCGATGAACTTTGGTGGTGGTGAAAGTCACCGACAAAAACTTTGGAGCTCCATCGATTTGTTCCATCTGCCTTCGATCGGTTTGCATGCACAAAGAGGTTTGTTTTGATTCATATTTTGATGTGTTTTGAATTTTTTTTTCATTTCAAGAACAATCGTCTTTGACTCTGATTTTTTGTCTCTTGTGCTGGACCGAGGATGAAAGCAGAGGAGATAGAAGGCATAAAGCGTTTGATTCTTGCTTTGTTCTAGCAGTCTTCGATTTGTTTGCATGTAAAAAGAGGTTTGTATTTTGATTCATTTAGTTAAGCATTTGTTGTTTATTTTACTCGTCATTCTATATTGATTATATGTTCTTGTGAAGGACCGGTTTGTGGGCTCAGCAGAAAGCTTAAGATCGGTGAAGGTGGTTCCACTAGTTTCTGATTCTCCACTTGTCGTAGCCATCAAGAAACTCAATCAACAAGGGTTACAGGTCATTAATAAAAAATAATTATGATTAAAAGGCTTTGAGTAGTAAAGAGTCAACAAAACGTAGTGAATCAATGGCTAGTAGAGGTTCAGTTTCTAGGAGTAGTGAATCACCAAAACTGTTGATTGTGCATTGTTCTGTTAACTTGTATAGCAAGGAGGAGAACACATGTGCATTGTTCTGTCTAGTTTTAGACTTTTAGTTTTAGTTTTCTATTGTGTGTTGATTGTTAATTACATGTACTGTACATTTTGAAGGACCGACGATGAAAGGCTGAAAGCAGAGGAGAATCAGGAGATACAAGGCTTAACCGTTTGATCAACAACAGAGAATTCAGGTTAGTGATACTTGTATAGCCTTATAGGTTAGTGATACTTGTATAGGTTAGGAGGAGAACGAATGTGCATTGATTTAAGGTTAGTGATACTTGTATAGGTTAGTGATACTTGTATAGGTTGAAGGTTAGGAGGAGAACAAATGTGCATTGAGTTAAGGTTAGTGAATAGTGATACTTGTATAGGTTAGTGCCTTAGTGGTACTTGAATAATACTTCTTCTCATGAGTTAATTGCTTGCATTGAGTTAAGGAGAACAAATGTGCATTGAGTTAAGAATTACTTGTATTGGTTAGTGCCTTAGTCGTTAGTTTCTAAAAATTAGAAATAATTAATTTTAAAAAAAATAAACTAAAAATATACAAAATTTAAAAACCCTAACAAAAAAACCTAAACACATGGAACCAATTCTCTCACGACCTAAACGGCTAAACACTAAACACATGTTACACACGAAACCTTTTCTCTGACGAGTCACGACCTTTGAACCTTTGAGAGAGCAAGAGGCCATGGATCCTAATTTCAAGCTATTGGATACCTGTGACCTTGAGACTCAACAACTATTAGGATCTCTTTACGCTGCTGCTGATGCTGATGTCGTTTGTTCTGATGGAAAGAAGCAAGAACGGAAATGAAGGCTGATAGAAGTAGATGACGATGAGCTTGATACTGATGTTGAGATCACTCTTCCTCCAACCCAATCCTCTCAGCCTCACAAACAAACTAGTACCGAATCAGAGAGTGTCTCAAACTCAAAGAAACCCATGATCCAATCATCTATATCTGTTGGAATTGCATCGTCTTCAAAGGCGACTCCAGGAAGAAAGAAACCACTCAATGCTGCAATACGTGGAGGGAGGAAGTCTTCAAAGCCTACTCCAAATAATGGAAAGCAGCAAGTTTCCCTGGCAGACTCGATGCAGCAGCAAAGAAAGAAGAAAAAAAATGATGAGGAGGTAAACCTTGATGATGATTATGATGAGGACGATATGGATGATGAGAAGGAGAGTAGGCAAAGGTCAGATGTTTGGGTAGATTTTGTTGTGATTCGAAAACCCAATGGCGAAGAGAAGGCTAAATGCAATCATTGCAAGAATGAGTATGCATGGAGCTCTCATTCTCATGGAACTTCGGCTTTGAGAAGGCATCGTTCTAGATGCAAAATGTATACAAGGATGAACGTGAAGATGAACCTCAATAATGAAGGCAAATTACAACCTCGCAAATATGATCATCTTGCGTTTAGGCAGCTGGTAGCTAAGACAATTGTCCAGCATGACCTCCCATATTCGTATGTGGAGTATGAAAAAGTGAGAGAGACTTGGAAGTATTTGAATGTTGATGTCAAATTCATTTGTCGAAACACGGCGAAAGCAGATGTGTATCGGTTGTATGAAAGCGAGAGAGATACACTGAAGAGGGAATTAGCGAGTCTTCCTGGAAGAGTTTCCTTGACATCTGATTTGTGGTCATCATTAAAACGTGAGGGTTATATGTGTGTGACGGCTCATTTCATTGATCGAAATTGGAAGTTGAATAGCAAGATCCTGACGTTTTGTGCTTTACCACCACCTCATACAGGTATGAATGTTGCAATGCAGCTCCTTGAATCACTAAAAGAGTGGGGAATCGAAAAAAAAGTGTTTTCTATCACATTAGATAATGCTACAAGTAATGACTCGATGCAAGATATTGTGAAATCGCAGCTGATGTTGAGGGATGATCTGTTGTGTGGAGGAGAGTTTTTCCATGTCAGATGTGCAGCTCACATACTTAACCTCATAGTGCAAGATGGTTTGAAGGTTATTGGAGGCTCTTTGCACAAAGTAAGAGAGAGTGTTAAGTATGTAACAGCATCGGAAACGCGTGAAGTATTGTTCGAAAAATGCGTGCTTGCTGCGAATATAAAAGAAAGTGCGGGTCTGATATTGGATGTGCAGACACGATGGAACTCAACTTACTATATGCTTGACAGAGCCATTAAGTACCGTAAAGCATTTGTTAAGTTGGAGACGTTTGATAGGAGAGGTTATAAAATGGCGCCCACAGTTGAGGAATGGACAAGAGCTGAGAAGATATGTCGTTTTTTAGGGCCTTTTGCTGAGATCACACGTTTGATGTCTGGTTCTAACTACCCGACTTCGAACTTGTATTTCTATCAGGTCTGGAAGATCCATGATTGGCTTCGAATGAATGAGGAAAGTGAAGATGAGATTGTCAGAGATATGGTGGCACCGATGAAAGAGAAGTTTGATAAATATTGGGAAGAAGTCAGTTGTGTTTTTGCAATGGCAGCAGTCTTTGATCCACGTTTTAAGCTTTCAATTGTCGAATGTTGTTTAGGGAAGCTTGACATGAGTACACGTGATGTGAAGTTGAAGAACTTGCGTGATAAGCTCAGTACTCTGTTTGAGTTCTACGACAAGAAATCCAAGACTAACTCACCTTCTACAGAGCCACGTGAGACAGTTCTACAAAATGTTGGTGCTGAAGGGTCAATGGGAATGTTTGAGAACTATGATGTGAGTGTTTCTTGATTTTTTTTAATTCAGTTTATTTTTATAAAAATTATTTCTGATTTTTTTTTAAACTTTCATAGGATTTCTTAGCATTTCGCAAAATCAGTGGTGTTGTGAGTGGAAAAACACCTCTAGAAGCTTATCTTGATGAACCACCTTTGGACATTAATAATTTCCGGAGTATGGACATTCTCCAGTTCTGGAAAGATAATACTCATAGGTATGACGATTTGTCAGCAATGGCTTGTAATCTACTTAGTATTCCTATTACAACAGTGGCGTCAGAGTCCTCTTTTAGCATTGGATCGCGAGTTCTTAACAAATATAGGAGCCGTCTACTCCCAAAGAATGTGCAAGCTCTGATATGTACTAAGAATTGGATAAAGGGATATGAAGCTTATGATCATGGTAAAAGATTCACATTATTATACTTCATTCTTATTTTGATCCTTACTAACTTCAACTATTACTATTTTCAGAAGAAGAGATCGATGATGAAGAAGAGAAACTACCCTCATTTGAATCCATCGTCAATGATGAAAATGAAGAAGTTTGAATGTTATTTTAGTTTGGTGTTTTGCGGTTTGGATTTGGTTTTGGTTTTTATTTATTTTTGGGATTCATTGTTTGGAATTAGTGTTTTGTTTAATTTAAATTTTGGTTGACACTTAATTTGAAGTGATATTATTGGGATTCTTTGTTTCTGATGTTGTTCTCCAACTCCAAGCAACAACCAAGCAAATACTATTGCACTATGATTTGGTGGTATTGCTGACACTGACACTATGATTTGTTCTTTTGTTTGTTCCAAGTTTGCTCATTTACTTGCTGTGTATCAGCTGAGATATCTTTGTTCCGGTTTGGTGTTGTCTTGATGTAATTCTCCTTGTGTAGTCTTGTTCATATTTGGTGTTTTCCACATTCGTATGGATCTCGTCTTGTGTTTGAGTCTAGATGGGAAACCTTTAGGAAGTATATATGAGAATGGAATAAGAAAGTTCAGTTCAGAAGTTTATGTAGGCAAATAGCTCTGTCCCGAGGACCGCGGGCCGTCCCGAAAAGGCTTATGTTTTTGGCGGGGCGGGTTTGGGCTTAGGAGTGGAGTACCGCGGGTCACGGCGGGCTAACCCGCAAAGATCCGACTGGAAGAGAGCCCGCGGCGGGGCGGGCTTGTGCGGGGCGGGTGATCCCATTTGCCATTCCTATCTCTAAACTATATATACAAAACCCTAAAACTATTAAGGAATATTTACAATCTTAGTCCATAACTATTGTATAATTACAATATATCTTAATACCCCCCCCCTCAAGTTGAAGCATGGAGATCTCGAATGCCCAACTTGGGCAAGATCGCTTGAAAAAGGACGTCCTCCAAGCGCTTTCGTAAAGACATCTGCCAATTGATCCCTTGTTGGTACATGATTCGTGCGTAAAATCCATGCTTGTATATCATCCCTGATGAAATGACAATCTAACTCCACATGTTTTGTCCTCTCATGAAACATAGGATTAGCTGCAATATGAAGAGCCGATCTACTATCACAATACATATCCATAGCACCCGAGTGTGCAATACCCATAGATGATAACACACCCTTAATCCACTTCAATTCAGTGTAGCAACCATAGCTCTATATTCTGCTTCAGCTGACGAAAGAGCCACCACATCCTGCTTTTTTGACTTCCAAGACACAGGAGAGGATCCCAACTGTACCAACCAACCATTCACATACCTCCTCGTAATAGGACATCCAGCCCAATCAGAGTCACACCACGCTGTGAGATGAAAATTGCAATCAGCTTTTAATAAAATTCCCATTCCAAGACAGCCTTTCAAATAACGAACAACTCTCAGTGCAGTTAACCAGTGATCCTCTCTTGGTTTTTGCATAAACTGAGATAAAATGTGAACAGAATATGCAATATCAGGCCTAGTCGCAGCCAAATAAATTAATCTCCCAACCAATCTCCAATACTTCTTTGGATCATCAAGCACCTTCTCTTCAGACCGTCCCAACTGATGGTTCGGTTCTATAGGAAACTCCACTGGTCTACCACCCAACAACCCAACATTAGAAATAATATCAAGCACATATTTCCTCTGGGATAAATAAATACCTTCTTTGCTGCGTGCAACTTCTATTCCCAAGAAATACATAAGTTTCCCAAATCCTTCATATGAAAACAACTACTCAGATATCCCTTGAACTCTTGAATAGCTTCTAATGAATTTCCTGTTATCACTAGATCATCAACATATACCAGAACATGCAACTGAACTTTAGCATTCACCAATGAAAATAATGAATAATCTAACTTATTTTGTGCAAAACCAAACTTCAAAAGAGCTTCTGAAAGCTTGGCAAACCAACATCTCGGAGCTTGTTTCAAACCATACAAAGATTTGTGCAACCTGCATACCATTCCCTTTGTAGAAGCATTGAACCCCTGAGGTAGCCTCATATACACTTCTTCCTTCAAGTCTCCATGAAGAAATGCATTGTATACATCCATCTGATGAAGTTCCCAGTTCTTTCCTGCAGCAACCTGAAGAACCAATCTAATTGTACTCATTTTTACCACAGGGGCAAAAGTTTCTTTGTAATCAACTCCTTCTTCTTGTCGATCACCACAAGCAACAAGTCGAGCCTTATACCTTTCAATCGATCCATCTGCATTATACTTTATTGTGAATACCCACTTGCATTCAATCACCCGCTTGCCATAAGGTAAAAATTCAGTTGACCATGTCTTATTCTTCTCTTGGGCCTCGATCTCAACTCTCATTGCTTCTCGCCATCTTGGACATTTCATTGCTTCAGAAAATGTCTTTGGCACAGTCTCTGCAGTTACACTAGCAAAAAAAACATCTATGTGACTCAGAAAATCTATCACAATTCACAAAGTTCTCAATTCCATATTCTGAACTGCCATCTGGATTCATCGTAGATAAATACATAGGAGAAGGGACCACTGTGTTAACCACATAATCACGTAATCTGACAGAAGCTTCTTTCTTTCTCATACCCGTCCTAACATTGTATCTGATGCATCAGTCTCCACATGTGTTTCTCTTGTAGGTTCAGATTGTGTTTATGTCTCCCCATGGGTCACAACTACTTGCTCTGTTTCATTCTCAGTCGCTTCCTCTGACACAGTTATTGGTTGATCCACATCATTTGCAACAACTCTTGTGACTTCTTCAGGCATTATATCACCCACTGTGTCACTTATTCCAACAGCTTCTTCAACTCTCCTCTCAAATCTAGACTCATCCATAAAATGAGAAATATGATTTAATCCATCATCCTATTTGGTTCTCTATGAGCTTCAAAGAAAGGAAATTTATCTTCGATAAAAGATACATCTCGAGAGACAAATTCTTCTCTACTTTCCAAATCCAAACATTGTTCACCCTTTCTTCGCATAAGGGTAACCAATAAAAACACACTTTCGACTTCGACTAGCAAACTTATCTTCATGACGATTCTGATTGTGAGCGTATGCAAGACATCCAAAAATTCGTATATCACTATATGTAGGAGCCTTACCAAACAAAATCTCATAAGGGCTTCTCCCTTTATGTATCTCACACGGCGCCCTGTTGATTAAATGTGATGCACCCAATACACAATGACCCCAAAACTCTATAGGCAAACTCGCTTGAAACCTCAAAGCTCGTGCGACATTCAGTATATGCCTATGTTTCCTCTCAACTCTTCCATTTTGTTGGGGTTGTACCCACACACGATGTCTGGTGAATCACTCCTAATCTATAAAAGTAATCTATCATCCTCAAGAACTCACTACCCATTATCACTTCGTACTATCTTCAACTTGCTTATTAAATTGTCTCTGAACTAAAGCAAAGAAATCCATTATAGATCTTTCAACTCGAGTCTTGTCCACAAGAAGAAACACCCAAACAGCTCTAGAATAACCATCCACAATCGTAAGGAAAGTAAGAAAACCATTCAAGCTAGGTGTCCGATATGGTCCCCATAAATCACAATGTATCATCTCAAAGCACTCTTTACTTTGCTCGAACTCAGCGGAAACTCACTTCGACATTGCTTCGCTTTGAAGCATATGTCACACCTAGATACTCCATTACTTCCACTATCAACACCACGTAACTTTCTAATGACCTTTTCAGAGGTATGTCCCATCCTCTTATGCCAAACTTCTAAAGATTCCACCTTAACCTCTTTTCTGACACTTCGAATATATTTATAACCTTGAAAAAAATACAGTCCTTCTCTTCTTTCGCCAGTTCCAATTACCATCTACACACCAGCATCATATAGAAGACATCCTGTCTTCGAAAATAATACAATGCAACTCAACTCATCAATGCAACTGTGACACAGAGATAAGACTACACTTTAAATCTTCCACAAAAAAGAACTCGTATCCACCTTAAACTTCTCTGTCAAAACAACACTTCCTTCTCTATCAGCAACTACACTCTTCCCATTAAGTAATCCAACCAAGCCACGGTGAGACTCTTATGGACATCAACAAGAGAACTCAACATACCTGTCATATGATGTGAAGCTCCACTATCAATTATCCACTTATCCATGAACCTTTTATCACTGGAAAAATTAGCTGACTCCTGATTTTAAACAACAATCACTCAAAATCTGTTCCCATTGCTCTTTCTTGAAACCATTTTTGGCATGAGAATTAATTTGCATCGTAACTGTGTGTGACACAAACCGGTGTGTGCCACTGAACTCCTTGTTCTCAGTGAAGCGCCTTCCGCAACTTCTTCAACAACACCTCTAAGATTGCTTTCCGCAAATCTATTCTTATCAAAAATCTTCTCTTCCATCATCCACTAACCAAACAAACACTCAACAGACCCAAACAATCTCGAGATTGATTCACCGATCTCAAAATCAACAAATCCAAAATCGGTGAACAGTAACCGGTGAACAGTAACCAATGAACAATAACCGTGAACAGTAACCGTGAACAGTAACCCGTGAACAGTGCCGCGTGAACAGTGCCGTCGTGAACAGTTGTCGTCGTGAACAGTGTCGTCGTGAACAGTAACCAAAATCAATAATCGCTTTCCGCGAACAATGAACAAGAAATTCAACCTTGGCTCTGATACCATAAAAGATCTGAAATTTTCTCTGTATTATTTCTTGTTACCCTTTACAAATTGATCTCTAAACTATATATACAAAACCCTAAAACTATTAAAGGAATATTTACAATCTTAGTCCATAACTATTGTATAATTACAATATATCTTAATA
>CAJHQQ010005065.1:0-20909 GCA_905132885.1 Moricandia moricandioides | reverse complement strand
CAGAAGAAGACAAGCAAAAAGGAAAAGAAAAACAAGTAAAAAGGAAAAGCAAAGAATCGTACAATGCAAGACAAAGTGAAATGGAAATCGCCTAAGAAAAGGAAATCGGTTCAAGCAAAATGGAATAGCTTCTAATCTTTTTCCTAAACTCTTCTAAGCTTTCCTAGCAACCTAATAAGCTTCTCTTACTCGTGTTCTAGGGGATAAACAACTCAGAGCAAGACACAAAACAATCGACAAGCAAAGGTATGCGGCTTAGGGTTTTTCTCTCACTAGGGTTTCCGGATGAGTCCAAATAAGGAAAGTCTAAAATTCTTGTCTAAACTTTCATGCAGTCACGAGCAGCCCTAAGGTAAAAGAGTTCTAATGCTTATTCAAGTTGATTTAGATTGAACACGGATTGAATAACAAAAGAACACAACCGGGAAACACAAGATGCTACACGGATGCGATTAACAAAAGTAAACAAGAAATCAACAAGAAACAAAAACAAAGAGAGAACGAGTACTTCCCAACCAAAGTTGCTCTGATACCACTTGATGCGTCCCTAGGATGCTCTTTGGTTGATGGGAATGGATAATCCTTGCAAGAACGAATCAAAAGACTCAAGTCCTTCAAGGCGTGTGGATCGGATGGTGACACAAGAGGGATGAATGAACTCTTGATACTCCTAGATGAATGGTTTGGATATTACACACCAAACTAAGCACCCTTAACTCTGGATATGACACACCAGAACTCGGCACACTTCTTTTAGAGAGAGAGAGAGCCGCAAAAAGATGAATGACTTCAATAGAAAAAGGTTGCGTGAGTACAATAGGGCATAAGGGACCCTTTAAATAAGAAACCAGAGACATGCCTCTAGGGTTTCGACAATGATTCAAAAAAGGAAAGAAATAAAAACTATAGTCTAAAGTTTAAAATGAAATAACATGTAACTTCTATTAGTCTTGGACCGAGTGTAGCACTTAGGTGATTTGTAGACATGTTGTGGCCTCGTTAAAAACCTTCCTTCTAGAAAACCTCGTGGGACAAAACCAAAAGCAAGGAAAAGAGCACGCACTCCATGTCTGCCTAGACACTACCTCAGTTTGGTGTAGAGATGGCTTGAATGGTGATCAAGACATCTCGGATCAAACCTTGTCCAAGACCTTCTTGTTGTGGATGTGAAGTGAGTAATCCAACAACATTCTCCTTGAGCTTCTTGACTCTGGAACGAGTCATGGGACCTTCAGGAATGGTTAGAGCATCCTCATCAAATGGTTGATGCATTGTGGCTTCATGTTGCTCATCTAGATCCTCCTCATTGTCCTCCTTAGTGATCCGGTCCATGATCACATCATGATTCCTTGACTTCTTTCTGATATTTTCTTGGTGAAATGGGTCAGAAACAATCTGATGAAAGGCCTGGTCGAATTTGGTAAGAAACAAACCCATAATGAATTTGTTATGACCTTTCCATGGGCTGCAATACTTCTTCTTGGGCAACTTGATCCAAAACAGATCAAAAATGGTTTCTTGGACTTGAATTTCGTGGCTGATCCATCAGGGAGAGATAATGGATCCTTAACTTTGGTTTTGAACTTCTTTTGGGCTGACAGAAACAAATCTGATCCATCTTCTTCTTTGGGCCAAAAACCACTCGTCCAGCTAGGTCCATGGCAGCTCCAGTGTCACTCTCATTCAGCTCAGATTGTCCTTGTGTAGTGTCACTCAGCTGGTTCAGCTCATTCAGCTCCAAGTCCAGCTTTCTCAGCTCATTCAGCTCCAAGGTAGTGTCACTCAGCTGGTTCAGCTCATTCAGCTCCAAGTCCAGCTCACTCAGCTCATTCAGCTCCAAGGTAGTGTCACTTAGCTCATCCAGCTCAGTCACACTTACTTCAGCTGGTTTCAGCTCATGCACACTCTCTTCAGCTGGCTTAAGCTCGTCCACACTCTTTATCAGCTCTTCCTCAGTCTCACCAGCTGGTTTTAGCTCAATCACACTCTCTACATCTGGTTTTAGCTCAGTATGCTCGCCTTTCTTCCATCCTGGTTTGTCCTTTGTTTGATGATCAGCTGGCTCGGCCATGGTTACATCATTAATCAGTGTAGAATCACCCTGAAGTTGAATCAATATCATTGGAGTTATGATGAAGAAGTTATCCCACTTTTAACCGAAGTGATTCCAGTTTGTCCTGTTTGGAGATTTGGCAATTTCTTCTTGATACAAATAAAACCAGAATGAATCACGATGTAAGTAGCTTGATTTGGACTCATAAATCAGTGTAGAATCATCCTGAAGTTGAATCAATATCATTGGACTTATGATGAAGAAGTTATCCCACTTTTAACCGTAGTGATTCCAATTTATCCTGTTTGGAGATTTGGCAATTTCTTCTTGATACAAATAAAACCAGAATGAATCACGATGTAAGAAACTTGATCTGGACTCATAAATCAGTTTAGAATCATCCTGAAGTTAAATCAATATCATTGGACTTATGATGAAGAAGTTATCCCACTTTTAAACGAAGTGATTCCAGTTTGCCCTGTTTGGAGATTTGGGAATTTATTCTTGATACTAATAAAACCAGAATGAATCACGATGTAAGAAGCTTGATTTGGACTCATTAATAAGTGTAGAATCACCCTGAAGTTGAATCAATATCATTGCAGTTATGATGAAGAAGTTATCCCAATTTTAACTGAAGTGATTCCAGTTTAACATGTTTGGAGATTTGGCAATTTCTTCTTGATACAAATAATACCAGAATGAATCACGATGTAAGAAACTTGATTTGGACTTATAAATCAGTTTAGAATCATCCTGATGTTGAATCAATATCATTGGACATGATGAAGAAGTTATCCCACTCTTAACCGAAGTGATTCCAGTTTGTCCTGTTTGGAGATTTGGGAATTTATTCTTAATACTAATAAAACCGTAATGAATCACGATGTAAGAAGCTTGATTTGGACTCATTAATCAGTGTAGAATCACCCTGAAGTTGAATAAATATCATTAGAGTTATGATGAAGAAGTTATCCAACTTTTAACCGAAGTGATTCTAGTTTACCCTGTTTGGAGATTTGGCAATTCTTCTGTATACTAATAAAACCAGAATGAATCACGATGTAAGAAGCTTGATTTGGACTAATAAATCAGTGTAGAATCAACCTGAAGTTGACTCAAGATCATAGGAGTTATGATGAAGAAGTTATCCCACTTCTAACCGAAGTGATTCCAGTTTGCCCTGTTTGGAGAGTTGGCAATTTCTTCTTGATTCTAATCAAACCATAATAAATCAAGATGTAAGAACCTCTACTTGGACTCATAAATCAGTGGATAATAACCGTGAAGTTGAATCAATATTATAGGAGTTATGATGACGAAGTTATCTCACTTTTAACCAAAGTGAATCCAGTTTATCCTGTTTGGAGATTTAGCAATTTCTTCTTGATTCTAATCAAACCAGAATGAATAAAGATGTAAGAATATTGATTTGGACTCATAAATCAGTGTATAATTACCCTGAAGTTGAATCAATATCATTGGAGTTATGATGAAGAAGTTATCCCACTTTTAATCGAAGTGATCCCAGTTTGCCCTGTTTTGAGATTTGACAATTTCTTCTTGATACTAATAAAACCAGAATGAATCACGATGTAAGAAGCTTAATTTGGACTTATAAATCAGTTTAGAATCACCCTGAAGTTCAATCAAGATCATAGGAGTTATTATGAAGAAGTTATCACACTTTTAACCGAAGTGACTCCAATTTACCTTGTTTGGAGATTTGACAATTTCTTCTTGATTTTAATCAAAACAAGAATGAATATGATGCGTCCCTAGGATGCTCTTTGGTTGATGGGAATGGATAATCCTTGCAAGAACGAATCAGAAGACTCAAGTCCTTCAAGGCGTGTGGATCGGATGGTGACACAAGAGGGATGAATGAACTCTTGATACTCCTAGATGAATGGTTTGGATATTACACACCAAACTAAGCACCCTTAACTCTGGATATGACACACCAGAACTCGGCACACTTCTTTTAGAGAGAGAGAGCCGCAAAAGATGAATAACTTGTATAGAAAAGAATCGATGAGTACAATAGGGCATAAGGCACCCTTTAAATAAGAAAACCAGAGACATGCCTCTAGGGTTTTCGACCAAGAACCAAAAAAGGAAAGAAAGCAAAACTATAGTTTATAAGTTAAATGAAATAAAATGCACTTCTATTAGTCTTGGACCGAGTGTAGCACTTAGGTGATTTGTAGACATGTTGTGGCCTCGTTAAAAACCTTCCTTCTAGAAAACCTCGTGGGACAAAACCAAAAGCAAGGAAAAGAGCACGCACTCCATGTCTGCCTAGACACTACCTCAGTTTGGTGTAGAGATGGCTTGAATGGTGATCAAGACATCTCGGATCAAACCTTGTCCAAGACCTTCTTGTTGTGGATGTGAAGTGAGTAATCCAACAACATTCTCCTTAAGCTTCTTGACTCTGGAACGAGTCATGGGACCTTCATGAATGGTTAGAGCATCTTCATCAAATGGTTGATGCATTGTGGCTTCATGTTGCTCATCTAAACTCTCCCCATTGTCTTCCTTAGTGATCCGGTCCATGATCACATCATCCCCTCCCTCTTGAAAAGGATTTGTCCTCAAATCAGGTCCATCTACAACAAAAGGAGCCAAATCAGTGACATTGAAGCTATTTGATACATCGTACTTACCTTGGAGATCAAGCTTGTAGGCATTGTCATTGATCTTGTGGATGATCTCAAAGGGTCCATCAACCCTTGGCATCAGTTTGGACTTCCTCTCGTTGGGGAACCTATCCTTCCTTAGGTGCAACCAAACTTGGTCACCAACTTCAAAGGTTCTCACACGTCTCCCCTTGTTTGCTTGCTTCTCATACAGCTTGGTCTTCTGCTCAATGTTTAGTCTAGCCTTCTCATGAATCTGTTGAACCAACTCGGCTTTCTTCTTGCCATCTAGACTTGTCCTTTCACACTCAGGTAAAGGCATTAGATCCAAAGGAGAGGTGGGATTGAACCCATAAACAATTTCAAAGGGTGAATACTTAGAGGCAGAATGCATAGCATGATTGTATGCAAATTCACAATGTGGTAAGTATTCTTCCCATGTTCTTAAGTTCTTTCTAATGAATGCACGCAGGAGTGTCCCTAATGTCCTATTAACTACCTCAGTTTGCCCATCAGTTTGTGGATGACATGTAGTAGAGAACAAAAGCTTAGTGCCTAACTTAGACCAAAGTGTCTTCCAAAAGTAACTAAGAAACTTAGTGTCCCTATCAGAAACTATGGTTCTAGGCATGCCATGCAAACGTACAACCTCCTTAAAGAACAAGTTAGCTATATGCAATGCATCATCAGTCTTATGACATGCTATGAAATGTGCCATCTTAGAGAACCTATCAACTACAACAAAGATTGAGTCCTTTCCAGTCCTAGTTCTAGGCAAACCAACAATGAAATCCATAGAAATGTCATTCCAGGGATGGTGTGGAATAGGTAAAGGAGTATACAAACCCTGGTTTTGAACTTGGGACTTGGCATGCTTGCAAGTAGCACACCTTCCACATATCCTCTCCACATCTCTCTTCATATGCGGCCAATAGAAGTGATCCTGTAAAACTTTTAAGGTCTTGGCAATCCCAAAGTGTCCCATTAGACTGCCCCCATGGGATTCCCTGACAAAAAGATCTCTCAAAGAGCAATTAGGCACACACAATCTATTGTCATAGAACAAGTAATCATCCTTTCTAAAGTAATGCCCTGAGGCAAACTTAGCACATGAAGCATAAGCTTCCTTGAAGTCATGATCAGTATCATACATGTCTTTTACCTGCTCAAACCCAAGTAACTTAGCATCTAAAGTTGTCAAGAGAACATACCTCCGAGATAGTGCATCAGCAACTACATTCTCCTTACCTTGTTTATACTTGATCACGTAGGGGAAGGTCTCAATGAATTCAACCCACCTTGCGTGTCTCTTGCTAAGCTTACTCTGCCCTTTTAGATACTTGAGGGACTCATGATCAGTGTGGATGACAAACTCTTTGGGCCACAAGTAATGTTGCCACGTTTGTAATGCCCTCACCAAGGCATAGAGCTCTTTGTCATAGGTTGCATAGTTGAGTGTGGCTCCTCCAAGCTTCTCACTGAAGTAGGCAATGGGTTTCCTATCCTGCATCAACACGGCACCAATACCAATTCCTGATGCATCACATTCTATTTCAAAAGTTTTAGAAAAGTCAGGAAGCATAAGAAGAGGTGATTGAGTAAGCTTCTCTTTTAGGCTCTGGAAAGCCTTCTCTTGTGCTTCTCCCCACTTGAAACCAACATCCTTCTTTATAACTTCAGTTAAGGGAGCTGCAATGGTGCTAAAGTCCTTGACAAATCTCCTATAGAAGCCGGCAAGTCCATGGAAGCTCCTCACTTCTCCTACTGAGGTTGGACTCGGCCATTCCTTGATTGCCTTGATCTTCTCTTCATCAACCTTAACTCCATCTGCACTCACAACAAAGCCTAGGAAAACCAAGTTATCCGTGCAAAAGGTGCACTTCTTTAGGTTGGCATAAAGCTTCTCATTCCTTAGAACACTCAAGACAGCCTTAAGATGATCTAAATGCTCTTCTAGGTTCTTGCTATACACTAAGATGTCATCAAAGTATACTACAACCGAAATGCCTATGAATGATCTAAGCACATGATTCATTAACCTCATGAATGTACTAGGTGCATTGGTTAATCCAAATGGCATAACTAACCACTCATATAATCCATGCTTAGTTTTAAATGCAGTTTTCCATTCATCTCCTTCTTTCATCCTAATCTGATGATAACCACTTTTTAAATCAATCTTAGAAAAGATGCAAGAACCATGCAATTCATCAAGCATATCATCAAGTCTAGGGATAGGGTGGCGATACTTCACTGTGATGTTGTTGATTGATCTACAATCAACACACATACGCCATGTACCATCCTTCTTAGGCACTAGGAGCACTGGTACAGCACATGGGCTCAAACTCTCTCGGATATAGCCCTTCTCCATGAGTTCTTCCACTTGTCTTTGCAACTCCTTGGTCTCAACCGGATTGCTTCTATATGCTGGACGGTTTGGAAGTGTTGATCCTGGCACAAAGTCTATCTGGTGCTCAATCCCTCTCAATGGTGGTAGACCAATGGGATTGTCCTCTGGAAACACATCTTGGAACTCCTGTAAAAGAGAAACCATCTCACTCGGATACACCGGTGTAGGGTCAGTTAAGTTCAATAGAGTCTCCTTAAACACAAGTAATATAGCTTATTGTTTAGAATTGAGAGTTCTTTTGATATCACCCATGTTTGCATAGAAGTTTGGCTGCTTAGTTCCAGCCGGTTTCAGATCAATCTCCTTCTTCTTTTGGAGTTGAACTTGATCTTGTTGCACTTCCTTGGGTGTCAAGGGAACCAGAGTAGTCTTCTTGCCCTTGAACAGAAAGGAATGCTTGTTGGTGAAGCCATCATGGATCACACGCCTATCAGATTGCCATGGCCTTCCAAGGAGTATGTGACCAGCTTGCATTGGCAACACATCACACAAGACTTCATCTTCATATCTCCCAATGGATAAGTGATACACCCAAAACTGAAGGATCACTCTAAGGTTGAAGGATTGGATAAGCCTTGCACCGAATGAGCTAGAAAGCACAAACGATCAAGGGACGTGGATCGAATGGTCGCACAAGGGCTGCGGAAGACCCTTGATATTCCAACTCCTAAGCCCGAAGATATGACTCACTCCGACGACTTAGAAGCTACGATGTTCGATTAAGAACAAAGGATTCAACAAGAATAAAAAAGGAAGGTTGTTTGATTAAAAATGTTGAATGAACAAAACAATACAATAGCTAGCCTTTATATAATAGGCTATGGGTTAGACCAAAGGTCTAAACTTATTCTAGGAAATACAAACTAGATAAATATGTTGGACTTGACCAAAGACCAAAGACCAAAGACTTAAGACTTGACAAATTTTGAAAGTTGTGCTCGAAAGACTCTTCGGCTGGTCTCGTCCTTTCGCATGGTCGACGGTCAAAGAATTGCCGTCAGATTGATATATTATTCGACCATGACATGTAATTTCTTGTTGGGCCTTTCTTGAACAACTTCAAAAACTGATTTCAGAATGAGAAAAAGGCCTCCATGTTTTGTTTCAAGTCCATTAGCTTCTCTCGGTCTAGAACTTCATGGATCAAACCGATAAGGCCCATAAACAGCCCATTAAGCCAAGCTATGATCAGTTGCCTAGCTGGTTCGTACCTGATTTTCATACCTTGGTCCATGATGCTGGCCAGGGTCGCATCATCCCCTCCTCCTTTAAAAGGATTTGTCCTCAAATCCGGACCTTCTAAGATGAATGAACCGACATGGTTTTTCTCAGCCAATATGCTTCTCCTGTTCTTGTGCACACACACCCCTATTCCAGGCTCAAAGATGAAGTGTTGTAGACCCTCTTCAGGCCTCAGTATCTCCACTGGGTCGTACTCCTTGCAAATGAATCGCTGAACCAGTTTATCGCTTGATAAAGAACCAAGAATATCACCTGAAGCATAAGCGGTTGTAAGATATTTTTCATGATCAGCTTCTGGTCCACTATCAACCACATTTTCAGCCACCTTTTGGACATCCAAGAGAACACTTACAGCCTCTGGTTCTTCCTTTTGATGCGGCTGGTCGTCCCAAGATTCTGCTTGGACATAAACAGTCGATAGCTCCGGTTCGATATCTTTGACCTCTTGATCTTCTTCCAACACTGACGATGGACGTGGGTATGTGATCCTTTGATGGATATTGGCCTTGAAACTCTCCAACCATCTCTCAAAACCCTCATTCTTCTTCTCTTCTCTTCTGGATGATGGAGTTTCTACAACTTGTTTCGATTGTGGCTTTTTGACAGCCTTCTTTGGACTGCTTGGTTTAACTCCCATTGAACCAGAATCAAGGAAGATTCGTGTACCTTCTTTGCTGAATGGTTTCTTCCATTTGTCTCTCTCAGGTCGTGACTTCTTGGCTTTCTCCTCTTGGTCACGCTCATATTGTGCTATCATCTCGGTTGTACGTTTGTTGTACCTCCATTCTCGCAACTTTTCTTCTTGTGCTTTATGTTCAGCGTCCTCTTCATAGTTTCTTAATAATCCAAAAGAGACATATCTCTTAGAAGATGAAGAGTTGTACCTCCATTCTCGCAAATTTTCTTCTCGTACTTTGCGTGCTGTCTTCTCTTCATGGTTTCTCAACAGTCCAAATGACACCGTTGATCTTTCAGAAGATGAAGAGTTACGAATGTCTCGCTGTGAAGAACTCCAAACCTCAGAGTGGCTCTGATACCACATGATAGAAATCCCTCCCGGGAATCGGCACTCGAAGGTTGGCGATTGATAGGCTTTGATCGAAAAATCGACGAAAGGAGGGTGGAATGGATGATGGATTGTAGTCGAAGATGATGAGATGGTCTTTAGAGACTGATTTGTGGATAGATCAATCCCTTGTGTAGAAGTGCCCTTGATCAAGAGAATGAACTCTAATTTCGATCAAGGACGAGTTGCTTACAGAGAATGAACTCCTAGCATTACGATGTCCCGAAGAACAAAGGATTCAACAAATATAAAAGTTGATTTTATTAAAAAAGTTGAATGAACAAAACAATACAATGCAATGCCTTTATATAATAGGTTGTCGGTTAGACCAAAGGTCTAAACTTATTCTAGGAAATACAAACTAGATAAATATAGTGGACTTGACCAAAGACAAAAGACTTGACCGAATTTTGAAAGTTGTAGTCACAAAACTCTTCGTCTGGCTGCGTCCTTTCGCATGGTCGACGGTCTCCGAATTGCCGTCAGATTGATATATTATGCGACAATGTCTTGTAACTTTTTGTTGGGCCTTTTTTTCTTTGGACTGAAGCATGATTATAAGCACATTTTTAGTAAATATTCAAGCCCATGTAGTTTAAACACAAACCCAGAAGCCAAACCCTCAATTGATATTTTTGCTGCTGAATAGGGTTGCATCATCCCCTCCTCCTTTAAAACGATTTGCCCTCAAATCTGTCATAATGTAGAACCGGTGGCCGTGAGAGTTGTCCCACGTTGTAAGCCTATGGTCTGCCTTCTAAGAATGAACTTCTAGCAAAAACATTACAAAAGAGGATTGAGCTGTCTCGGTTTAACTTCAGATGGGTGACCTCTTGGCTTTTCTTGAAAGTTCTCTTTCTTTTTTTTTTTCTTTTTTTTATAGAAGACGGAAAGATGAGAATGGTAGATAACAGAAATGAATACAAAACCTTCGAGTGTGCTCTGATACCAAATGATAGAAATCCCTCCCGGGAATCGGCACTCGAAGGTTGGCGATGGATAGGCTTTGATCGAAAAATCGACGAAAGGAGGGTGGAATGGATGATGGATTGTAGTCGAAGATGATGAGATGGTCTTTAGAGACTGATTTGTGGATAGATCAATCCCTTGTGTAGAAGTGCCCTTGATCAAGAGAATGAACTCTAATTTCGATCAAGGACGAGTTGCTTACAGAGAATGAACTCCTAGCATTACGATGTCCCGAAGAACAAAGGATTCAACAAATATAAAAGTTGATTTTATTAAAAAAGTTGAATGCACAAAACAATACAATGCAATGCCTTTATATAATAGGTTGTCGGTTAGACCAAAGGTCTAAACTTATTCTAGGAAATACAAACTAGATAAATATAGTGGACTTGACCAAAGACAAAAGACTTGACCGAATTTTGAAAGTTGTAGTCACAAAACTCTTCGTCTGGCTGCGTCCTTTCGCATGGTCGACGGTCTCCGAATTGCCGTCAGATTGATATATTATGCGACAATGTCTTGTAACTTTTTGTTGGGCCTTTTTTTCTTTGGACTGAAGCATGATTATAAGCACATTTTTAGTAAATATTCAAGCCCATGTAGTTTAAACACAAACCCAGAAGCCAAACCCTCAATTGATATTTTTGCTGCTGAATAGGGTTGCATCAATAAGGGAATAAGAACTTGACTTGAGACCTTCATGGTGCCTTCTTCATTCAGCCATTGCAACCGGTATGGCTTGGGATGCTTTTGAACCTTCAAACCCAACTTCTGGACCATTGTCTCACTCGCAGCATTCACACAACTTCCTCCATCTACAATGAGGCTGCACACTTTCCCTTGCACCAAGCACCGGGTGTAGAAGAGGTTCTCACGTTGCTCTAGCTCCTCAGCCTTGTTTTGCAAGCTTAGAAGTCTTCTTGCTACTAAAAGCTTCCCCTGGACTGGTCCTTCTTCAAGCTCTTCTTCAGTTTCTTCTTGGTCAGACTCGGTGTTGTCTTCTCCTGAGGTGTACTCCCCATCTTCTCGCAAGAACATGACTCTCTTGTTGGTACACTCATTGGCATAGTGTCCTCTTCCTTGGCACTTGAAGCACTTGACATCACGAGCTCTGGAACTAGATGCCTCAACCTTGCCTTTGCCCTTGTCAAGAGCACTGATCGGTTTGGCCTCTTCTCTTGGATAGGACTTGTTGTCCTTTTGGAATGGTTTAGACTCCTTAGCATAAGGTGTCTTCTCTTCCTTGTTGTGGTGTAACCGGTTGGAGCCATACTGATTGCGTGAGTGCCCTCTCCTCTTGAGTTGTTGCTCAACAAGAATGGCCTTGTGTAGCATCTCTTCTAGCTCCACATAATGTTGCATCTCAACATTGTCTTGTATCTCTCGGTTTAAGCCACAAAGGAACCGTGACATGGTTGCTTCTCTATCCTCTGATATGTTGGCCCTCAACATAAGCAACTCCATCTCTTGGTAATACTCCTCCACTGATCTTGAACCTTGTGTAAGCTTCCTCAACCGGTGGTGCAAGTCTCTAAGGTAATGGCTTGGAACAAACCTCTTGCGCATGATTGACTTCATCTCTGTCCAAGTCTCAACCGGTTCCTCTCCATTCCTTCTACGAGTTGTGAGGTATTGATCCCACCAACTCAAGGCATAGTCATAGAACTCAGTGGCAGCAATTTGAATCTTCTTGTGGTTGGTGTATTGCTTGCACTGGAAGACTAGCTCAATCTTCTTCTCCCACTCAAGATAGGCATCCGGATCAGCCTTGCCATGGAATGGGGGTATCTTGATCTTCAAACCGGCAAGATCATCTCCTTGATTCACTCTTCTTTCATGGACACGCCTAGGTCTCCTTGAGGATGAACTAAGGTGATCATACTCTTCATCAGTCTCCTCATAACCATCATGCTCTTGGCGAGTGGTTTGGCGATTTGCTTGGTGTGCCGCTTGTGGTCTCTCTTCTCTCCTAGTCTCTTGGTTAGGTAAGTGACTAGTGGCTCTCCTTATGTCTTCTCTTAACTCTCTTCTGATGTCACTGAGGCTGGTCCTCATCATCTCGGTCATGGTTGCTACCATGCTTTGGTTAAGTTGCTCGGTCATAGCTTCCATGAGGAGTTTGTTTCTCCTGACGAGTTCAGCCTCTTCCTCAGACTCGGACACCATTGTACCTGCTTATAAACAAACAAGACAACCAGTAAGAGTTCTAGGGAAGAAGACAAGCTAAAAGGAAAAAAGAAAACAAGTAAAAAGGAAAAACAACCAAGCTTCTCTCGCAAGACAACTAGTGAAAAGGAAATCGGCTTAAAAAGGAAATCGATTGCAAGCAAAATGGAATAGCTTCTAATCTTTTTCCTAAACACTTCTAAGGTTTCCTAGCAACCTAACAAGCTTCTTTTACTCGTGTTCTAGGTGATAAACAACTTAGAGCAAGACACAAAGCAATCGACAAGTAAAGGTATGCGGCTAGGGTTCTTCTCTCACTAGGGTTTCCGGATGAGTCCAAATAAGGAAAGTCTAAAATTCTTGTCTAAATTTTCATGCAGTCACGAGCAGCCCTAAGGTAAAAGAGTTCTAATGCTTATTCAAGTTGATTTAGATTGAACACGGATTGAATGACAAAAGAACACAACCGGGAACACAAGATGCTACACGGATGCGATTGACAAAAGTAAACAAGAAATCAAACAAGAAACAAAAACAAAGAGAGAACGAGTACTTCCCAACCAAAGTTGCTCTGATACCACCTGATGCGTCCCTAGGATGCTCTTTGGTTGATGGGAATGGATAATCCTTGCAAGAACGAATCAGAAGACTCAAGTCCTTCAAGGCGTGTGGATCGGATGGTGACACAAGAGGGATGAATGAACTCTTGATACTCCTAGATGAATGGTTTGGATATTACACACCAAACTAAGCACCCTTAACTCTGGATATGACACACCAGAACTCGGCACACTTCTTTTAGAGAGAGAGAGCCGCAAAAGATGAATAACTTGTATAGAAAAGAATCGATGATTACAATAGGGCATAAGGCACCCTTTAAATAAGAAAACCAGAGACATGCCTCTAGGGTTTTCGACCAAGAACCAAAAAAGGAAAGAAAGCAAAACTATAGTTTATAAGTTAAATGAAATAAAATGCACTTCTATTAGTCTTGGACCGAGTGTAGCACTTAGGTGATTTGTAGACATGTTGTGGCCTCGTTAAAAACCTTCCTTCTAGAAAACCTTGTGGGACAAAACCAAAAGCAAGGAAAAGAGCACGCACTCCATGTCTGCCTAGACACTACCTCAGTTTGGTGTAGAGATGGCTTGAATGGTGATCAAGACATCTCGGATCAAACCTTGTCCAAGACCTTCTTGTTGTGGATGTGAAGTGAGTAATCCAACAACATTCTCCTTAAGCTTCTTGACTCTGGAACGAGTCATGGGACCTTCATGAATGGTTAGAGCATCTTCATCAAATGGTTGATGCATTGTGGCTTCATGTTGCTCATCTAAACTCTCCCCATTGTCTTCCTTAGTGATCCGGTCCATGATCACATCACTCAATCACCTCTTCTTATACTTCCTGATTTTAATAAAACTTTTGAGATAGAATTTGATGCCTCAGGAATTGGAATTGGTGCTGTATTGATGCAGGATAGGAGGCCAATAGCTTACTTCAGTGAGAAGCTTGGAGGATCTACTCTAAATTATGCAACTTATGATAAGGAGTTGTATGCTTTGGTAAGGGCCTTACAAACATGGCAGCATTATCTATGGCCCAAGGAGTTTGTCATACACACTGATCATGAGTCTCTCAAGTACTTAAAAGGCCAAAGTAAGCTCAGCAAGAGACACGCCAGGTGGGTTGAATTCATTGAGACATTCCCATATGTTATCAAGTATAAACAAGGTAAAGAAAATGTAGTTGCAGATGCATTGTCACGCAGGTACGTTCTCTTAACTACCCTTGATGCTAAGCTCTTAGGCTTTGAGCATATTAAGCTTATGTATGAATCTGATCCTGATTTTAAAGACATCTATAACTCATGTGAGAAGCTTGCTGCAGGGCACTACTTTAGACATGAAGGTTATTTGTTTTATGGAAACAGATTGTGCATTCCTAATTGTTCTTTGAGGGAGTTATTTGTTAGGGAATCCCATGGAGGCAGTCTAATGGGACATTTTGGGATTGCCAAGACTCTTAAGGTTTTGCAGGATCATTTCTTTTGGCCACACATGAAGAGAGATGTGGAAAGAATCTGTGAGAGGTGTGAAACGTGCAAACAGGCTAAGTCCAAGGTTCAATCTCACGGTTTGTACATCCCTTTACCTATTCCCCATCATCCTTGGACTGACCTTTCTATGGATTTCATTGTTGGTTTGCCTAGAACTAGAACTGGAAAGGATTCGATTTTTGTGATTGTTGATAGGTTTTCCAAGATGGCACACTTTGTAGCTTGTCATAAGACTGATGATGCATTGCACATTGCTAACTTGTTCTTTAAAGAGGTTGTTCTTTTACATGGCATGCCTAGGACTATAGTTTCAGATAGGGACACTAAGTTTCTTAGTTACTTTTGGAAGACTCTTTGGTCTAAATTAGGTACTAAGCTGTTGTTCTCTACTACTTGTCATCCACAAACTGATGGACAGACTGAAGTAGTTAATAGGACACTAGGAACTCTTCTGCGTGCATTCATCAAAAAGAATTTGAAAACTTGGGAAGAATATTTGCCAGATTGTGAATTTGCTTATAATCATGCTGTGCATTCTGCATCCAAGTATTCTCCTTTTGAAATTGTTTATGGGTTCAATCCCATCTCACCTTTGGATCTAATGCCTTTACCTGAGTGTGAAAGGTTAATCTTGATGGCCAAAGAAAGGCAGAATTGGTGCAGCAGCTTCATGAGAAAGCTAGACACAATATAGAAGAAAAGACCAAGCAGTATGTCAAGCAAGCCAATAAGAATAGGCGTGAAAGGGTCTTCGAAGTTGGAGATAAAGTCTGGATACACCTTAGGAAGGAAAGGTTCCCAAATGAGAGGAAATCAAAGCTCATGCCTCAGATTGATGGACCATTCGAAATCAGCAAAGATCAGCAACAATGCCTACCAGCTGGACCTCCAAGGTAAGTATGATGTGAGTAATAGCTTCAATGTTACTGACTTGATAACTTTTGTTGCAGATGATCCAGATTTGAGGACAAATCATTTTCAAGAGGGAGGGGATGATGTGATCATGGACCAGATTGCCAAAGGAGAGGAGTTAGCCATTCCAGAAGGTCCTATGACTCGTGCCAGAACTAAGAAGCTCCATGAGGAGGTGACTAAGACACTGAGAACATCATGGAAACAAGAAGAAGGTCTTGGACAAGGCTTCATTGTTCAAGACAAATTAATCGCCATTCATGCTATCTCTACATCAAGCTGAGTTAGTACTTAGGCAAGTACTTGGGTGTGTTCTTTTCCTTGCTCTTGGTTTTGTCCCACAAGGTTTTTCGGAGGAAGGTTTTTAACGAGGCCTCAAGCTGCTTAACAAATCCCCTAGGTGCTGATTCCTGTCCAAGACTACCTTATGATAGTTTTAGACTATGCTTTTATGTTATGTTTTATTTTTCCATAAACTTTCCTTTTTGGTTCAAAGGGAGCGTGTGCCCTAATCTTTTTCCTTTTTTTGAGACTTTGTGCTTGTACAAGGCTCTCTCTCTATTTATTTGTTTCGAAAACCCTAAGAGGAGGCAAGCAACCATTATTCAGAAACTCTTTTCTTCTCTACTGCTTGTTATTTTCGAGTATTGGAGTGTTGGTGTGTAATATCCAACTTCTGGTGTGTAATATCCAGAGCTTAAGGGTTCTAGTTTGGTGTGTCATATCCATGCTAGAAGCCTAGGAGTATCAAGGGTTCGTCCATAGCCTTTGTGTCACCATTCGATCCATCCCCTTGCAAGAACTCGAGTTCCAGAATTTGTTTTTGACAAGGATCTATCCCATCTACTTCAAAGCAGCATCCTAGGGGTATATTACATACTCACATTGTGAAACAGCAAAACAAT
The DNA here is from genome assembly GCA_905132885.1 of Moricandia moricandioides. Classification (NCBI taxonomy): domain Eukaryota; kingdom Viridiplantae; phylum Streptophyta; class Magnoliopsida; order Brassicales; family Brassicaceae; genus Moricandia; species Moricandia moricandioides. The sequence goes on along the minus strand of CAJHQQ010005065.1, from coordinate 4,482 downwards.
TGTGGGACACTCTACTCAAGGTTTATGGCAACACTTCAAACCTAACCAGAATCTTTGAAGTGAAGCGAGCCATAAACAACTTACAACAAGAAGAAATGGACTTCACCAAACACCTTGGGAAGTACAGTCAGTTATGGGCAGAGCTAGAAGTGTTGAGACCTAGCACAACTGACTTCAATGTCATTGAAGAAAGGCGTGAGCAAGACAAGATCTTTGGGTTGCTTCTCACCCTTAATCAAAACTTTAATGATGTGATCAAACACATCTTGAGGGCTAAGGAACTACCGAGTATGGATGATGTGTGTGCTCAGCTTCACAAGGAGCTAGGGTCAGAAGGTTTATTTGGAGGTAAAGGAGAACTATCCATGGCTAACAAGGTAGAGAAGGTAGAAACCGGCTCAGCTCACAAGGCATACTACAAACCAAATGAGAAAAGAGTGACTTGTGAGAATTGCAAAAGGCAAGGACACTCTAAAACCAATTGCTGGCTACTTCACCCTCATCTTAGACCACCCAAACACACCTCAGCAGCTAGAGCCCATGAAGCAAGAGGCCAGGTGATGCAATCCAGGATGAGCTAATCTTAGATGAACTTAATGATGAAGCTGAATGGATGCAAGAACCAAGTTACTATGAAGAAGATGATATGGACCAGACCCAAAATGAAGATGTTTCTCTCTCAGCCCAAAAGAAGTCCAATGACCAGAAAGAAGATCCATTTGTCATATCTGTTGGGCCCATCACGAGATCCAGGTCCAAGAAGCTTATTGAGAAGATTACTTGCCTTATTCTGAACCAAGAAAGTGAGGAAGAGTTACTTGGACAAACCACCATCACCCCAACCACCTTCATTTACTCGGCTGTCTTCTACAACAACTAATTTACTTATGTTTTTGTCTTATTTCTTTTCCCTAAGTGCTCATGCACGAAACTACAAGTCCCAAGACTGTCATGCACGAGATTGTTGTCATTTTTCCTTTAAAACTCTGTTTTGGTTTCATTTGGAAGACAATCATCATTTTTATCAAAAACTCATTTCTCTTTGGTGATTCATTTGTTCTTAGAACAACTTGATTGTGGAGGCGTGTGAACCCAAAACAATCAACAAGCTCTCAATCTGACTGGTGTGTCAAATCCAGAGTGAGAGAGTGAAGAATCTGAGGTCTTTTCCGCAACCCTCAGTGTTTCAATCGATCAAATCCTTTCAACCCATCTGTCCATAAACCCTAATTCGTCCATCAAGCCAATATCCATCAAAAACCATCTTTCAATCTGTTTCAGAGTAGATCCAACCAAAATCAGAGTGGAAATCCTTGGGAAAAAAGTCATTACCAGGAGGCACACCAAAACCATGGAGCTGCACGCATTGGAGAGGATGGACGTGCTATGGTCTCTACAACTCATGTCATGGGTTCAACCTCTCAGGCAACATCTCAGCCACCTTCTGGTGACACTCTTATCACCAAGTCAGACATTGAAGCCCTCATAAAGGCTCTCAATGCAAAATCTGGTAACATAAATAGTAATGCTTTAAATTCTGTCCAAAATACTTTAAGCACTACTAGACCTTTGATCATTGATTCAGGAGCCTCTCATCATATGATTAGGGATGCTAAGTTAATTAATGATGTCAAACCGGCCTTAGGTAGTGTTGTCATTGCAAATGGGGATAAGATTCCCATTGAGGGCATAAGAAATCTGAAACTATTTCATAAGGAGTCTCAAGCTTTTTACATGCCTCAGTTTACATCTAACTTATTATCTGTCAAGAGAGCCACTAATGACCTCAATTGCAATGTTATTTTCAGTCCTAATGAGGTTTGCTTTCAGGATATTAAAACTAGCAAGATGTTGGGCAAAGGTGTAAGCAAAGGAGAGCTCTATTTACTTGAAGACACCAAGCTTAGATCAAATTTAACTACTGCTTTGAATTCTGCTTCTGCGTTTAATACTACTTCTACTTTAGCTAGTGATGTTTTATGGCATGCTAGATTAGGTCATCCTCACCCTCGTGCCTTAGGATTGATGTTACCTAATCTCTCTCTTAAAAATGAAAGTTGTGAGGCTTGTATTCTTGGTAAACATTGCAAGTCGGTTTTTCCTCAATCTATGACTATCTATGAGAAGTATTTTGATTTAGTGCATTCTGATGTGTGGACTGCACCATGTCTGTCTAGAGAAAACCACAAGTACTTTGTTACATTCATAGATGAAAAATCGAAATACACATGGCTGACCTTGATACCAACTAAAGATAGAGTTTTAGAAGCATTCATCAACTTTCAAAACTATGTATCTAACCATTTCAATTCTAAGATCAAAATTTTTAGGTCTGATAATGGTGGAGAATACACAAGTCAAGCCTTTAAACATCACTTAGCTAAGCATGGCATTATCCACCAAACAAGCTGCCCATATACTCCACAACAAAATGGAGTAGCTGAAAGGAAGAATCGCCATCTTATGGAAGTGGCAAGGAGCATGATGTTTCACACCAATGTCCCTAAAAGATTTTGGGGTGATGCTGTGGTCTCAGCTTGCTATCTCATCAATAGAATACCCACCAAAGTCCTCCAAAATGTCTCACCCTTTCAGGTATTAAACAAAATCAAACCTCCAATAGATCATTTGCGTGTGTTTGGTTGTGTTTGCTATGTCTTAATACCAGGGGAGCAACGCAATAAACTAGAAGCCAAGAGTGTCAAGGCCATGTTCATTGGCTATTCTCACACGCAGAAAGGGTATAAGTGTTACTCACCAGACACCAGGAAGGTCTTAGTCTCAAGGGATGTTAAGTTTGTGGAATCAAAAGGGTACTATGAGGAGAAGAATTGGGATAACCTCAAAGACCTCTCCCATGGCCCCTCTGATAGAGCAAACAACTTGAGGACTATCTTGGAAAGCTTAGGAGTCACCAACTCTCAGTGTAATGGTGGACCATCTCCTGCTTCCCCAGCACCAGGGCCAACCATGGCTTCCACTCCTGAGGCTACTCCACCAACTGATGCTGATATCCACCTTGATCCTGAGGGGGGCAGTGAGTCTGAATCACAACAACACCCACCAGAAAGAGATTCAGAATCACATGATCAAGATGGAATACATGAGGCAAAGTCTGAACAGTCTAGTGAAGATCTAGAAGAAGAGGCAGTGGAACCGGCTATAGAAGCAGAGCAGCTGATGCGTCCCTAGGATGCTCTTTGGTTGATGGGAATGGATAATCCTTGCAAGAACGAATCAAAAGACTCAAGTCCTTCAAGGCGTGTGGATTGGATGGTGACACAAGAGGGATGGGTGATCTCTTGATACTCCTAGATGAATGGTTTGGATATTACACACCAAACTAGACACCCTTAGGCTCTGGATATGACACACCAGACTCGGCACACTTCTTTTAGAGAGAGAGAGAGCCGCAAAAGATGAATAACTTGTATAGAAAAGATTGGATGATTACAATAGGGTGTAGAGAACCCTTTAAATAAGAAACCAGAGACAAATCCACTAGGGTTTCGACAATGAACCAAAAAAGGAAAGAAATAAAACTATAGTCTAAGTTTAACATAAGTTTAGAATGAAATAAAAATGGAACTTCATGTAGTCTTGGACCGAGAATAGCACTTAGGTGATTTGTAGACAAGTTGTGGCCTCGTTAAAAACCTTCCTCCTGGAAAACCTCGTGGGACAAAACCAAAAGCAAGGAAAAGAGCTCGCACTCCATGTCTGCCTAGACACTACCTCAGTTTGGTGTAGAGATGGCTTGAATGGTGATCAAGACATCTCGGATCAAACCTTGTCCAAGACCTTCTTGTTGTTGATGTGAAGTGAGTAATCCCACAACATTCTCCTTTAGCTTCTTGACTCTGGAACGAGTCATGGGACCTTCAGGAATGGCTAGAGCATCCTCACCGAGTGGTTGATGCATTGTGGCTTCATGTGGCTCATCTAGACCCTCCTTGTCCTCCTTAGTGATCCGGTCCATGATCACCTCATATGCACTCTTAAAGGTTGCATGCTTGGTGCTTTCCAGGATCACATCATCATGCTCTTTGGTTGATGGGAATGGATAATCCTTGCAAGAACGAATCAAAAGACTCAAGTCCTTCAAGGCGTGTGGATTGGATGGTGACACAAGAAGGATGGATGATCTCTTGATACTCCTAGATGAATGGTTTGGATATTACACACCAAACTAGACACCCTTAGGCTCTGGATATGACACACCAGACTCGGCACACTTCTTTTAGAGAGAGAGAGAGCCGCAAAAGATGAATAACTTGTATAGAAAAGATTGGATGATTACAATAGGGTGTAGAGAACCCTTTAAATAAGAAACCAGAGACAAATCCTCTAGGGTTTCGACAATGAACCAAAAAAGGAAAGAAATAAAACTATAGTCTAAGTTTAACATAAGTTTAGAATGAAATAAAAATGGAACTTCATGTAGTCTTGGACCGAGAAATAGCACTTAGGTGATTTGTAGAC
>CAJHQQ010005064.1:0-20909 GCA_905132885.1 Moricandia moricandioides | reverse complement strand
GAAAGCTTTCCTAGGTAGATACACGGCCCATACTTAACACCAAACACCAGGAAACATTTTGGCTTCGACTGCACCAAAACCGTCACTCCAATGGCCTCATACATTAGCATATTCACAACTGATTCAAATTTGACTATCAGACACCCATCATAATATTCACACGTTCGACATAGTCTACTTATGGTCACTTGGAATCACTATATGTGCCTTCAACAACTTCGCAAGTTGACAGGCATCAAAATCTAACAACAATTTTTGGCATAAAAAAAGAAACATAACAACACATCTCTTTTTTTTTTATCAACTATAGCAACATATCTCAACAAATAAGAATATGCCGACAACAAAAAAACACGAAACAAATATCTTTTCAACACCTCACACAACAAATCTAAAACTCAGAAAACATATGTTATACAACTACCAACGGTACTCGAGACATTTGCAAAAAAAAAAAACATTCATATATCCCCAGTTCAGTGACAACATATAATCCTCTTTTATATATAGTAGCTATTTGAGGATGAGGACCAAGCTACTTTAAAAACCACGTACGTCAAAACCTTATAAAAGCATCAATGCAAAAAACTTTTACAATTCATCATAATCTTCAAAAAATGTTAAGTATCCCATTTTATTATTAAGACCAAATCAGTTAACAACATATTTTTTTGTCAACGGTTAACAACATATTTTTTTGTCAACTGTTAACAACATATTTAATAATTCAAGAAGTTATAATTTAGAGAAATTATATATTATTAAACGTATAAAATTTCAAAAATAATTAGAAAATAATAAAAAGGGAAAGAAGAAATTTACTTAAGATAATGATTTTCACATCTCATCATACTCATTTTAACAGAATAAAGAAGACTGAACTTTCCAAAAAAAAAATGAGGCAAATCTATCAAATAGACATTTTTAAAGTTTTTATCACAAAATAGACCTCAAAGAAGAAAATGACTAAAATAGACATTTTTATTTTATAATTTTTTTTTTTTAATTTACTTTAAAGTTCACCTCTAAACTCCACACCATAACTCTAGACCTTAAGTCTAGATTAGTTAGCCCAAAATGTATAAATATATATTTACACCATTTAATAAAGTTTATTTTGATTATTTTTCTCCTTGAAATCTATTTTGATGACAAAAACTCTTTCAGGTCTATTTTAGGGTATTTCTCAAAAAAATGTCTCTAAATTCAAATAAAGATGATGAATAACCAAAATCAAAATTAATAAATAATCTATATATAATTAAGGTTTTACTGCTTAAAATTCTTTTCTCCACACTTTCTTTGGGCGCAAGAGTGCAGATGCCTCATGGAAAAATGTAAACCATCAAATCTAAATAAATTTTCGGAGCTGCATTGTCCTCTTTCTTCAAATAAATACAAATAATGAGAGCGAGAGTTTAACCTGAATGTTGTATTGATCTTTAGATGCATCGATGGCTTTGTCAACACCATGGTCTCACACTAATTGACCATTGCAATAAATCTAACTCATTTTATTCACACCCACCATGGACCGTACGCTTCGTCTTAACGTGTATATAAAAACAAACAGAGAACCCAAGACCAACCTATCTTTTCCATGAAAAAATATCACACATGAATTCAACTCATCCATTATCAATACCACAACTGACATTAGTCAAAAATCATATTACAATAGTTATTAATCAATATATGTAAATTTATACATTTTATTCACTAAATATGCACCCTTCTCACCAAACGACACGTGCATGAGCTAAATATTTCTAACCAAATACAAGTCAATCATAGCTCCACAAACTTGAAATGGATTTCATTCAATCACACTAGAAGAATAAACTTACAAAACAAACAAATAGATCTAATAAACATATTTTAAAACAATGTGACATAATTAATAAACTCTCTTCGCGTAGCGTGGACAAACCACTAGTAAACAATAAGAAGATGTTAGATGATCACACCTCACCAAATTCATATGTAATAAATACAAAATTGAAGTTACAACTTTTAAAAAAAAAAATCAAATAATATATACGGAATTGTAACTTGTTGTAAAATCTACATTGGGTAACAAATTTGTAGTCAATGTTGAAAACACTTATGTATTTGCAATGTTTTGTTGTTATAAAATAATAGTAATAAAAACACTGTTGTTCATAGCATCAGTTTCAAAAAAACATTTTTTGGTTTATAATTAAAATTTGGATAAATTAAAAAAGCTAACAAGAAAAGACTAGAGAATTTAATTAGTTCCTATTTCTAGAGAAAACAAGTATGAGAAAGTCGAAACATCCAAAACAAAAGAAGCTTCTTCTTTGTCGTCTTCGCGTATCTTGAATAGATCTCATGGCTTCGTCACTTCTGTAAGCCCTCATCACCGAGTCTTGTTCCACTTCTTCTTCTTCTCTACAAATCAAATCTGCCACGTCATCTTCGCCGTAGAAAACATCTCCCTGTCCGGAGTTAACAAGACTTCTCCGTCGGCGTGGCAACAATGCTGAAACTCGTGATCCTGCCGCTGTAGATGGTAAGTCAACGTTGGGAATCGAAGCAGTATCTCTTCCGATCATATTGGTATCAAGCACAAAACTTAACTCGAAAAGACTTTGCGTACCTAATTTCATACTTATACGAAAGATTTGGTATTTTAATTTTTTTTATAATAGGACTAGGAAATCTCAAAGAAACAAGGATGTAAAGTGTTTAACGATTCTTTAAAGATTTTTTTAAATTTCTTTAGATTTATGATTTATCCAAAAGAATATTTTATCAAAATCAGGAGATTACACGCTATGTATGTAGAATATTAATATTTCAAATAAATTATTAATCAACTTTTTCTTCTATTTCTTTTTGCAAAAAAATCTTGTGATAAGGATCACTCTATTATTAATGAGTTTTAAACAACCCAAGTGGGTCTATATATCATCCTTATTAAACCGTGGATCATCAGGTCCATACAAAACAAAACCTTGAATCTTTGTGCACTACAATGGCCGCATCACAAGCTCGGAGCTGTGGTGTGATACGGGAACAGAGTCATAGTGGTCTCTGTCGTTAGAGGCACTCATCTCTTGAACCGGTGGTGGGTTAATTACAGTCATCGGCATGACAAAGTTGTCTGAAAGACGGTTCTTCATCTCACGGTGTGCTTGACAAACCGCACAGAAGTGGAGGAAACAATGCACCATACATGGGTCGCATGGAGAATCCTGTTTAATCCAAACAAAACAATACAAGACACGTTTCAAATGATCAGCCACCCGTTGTCCGAAGAAGCCACATATGTCACGAAACTTGTGATTATACCTGGAGATGATACTTGCGCTGGAGAGTTTGCCTGACGTTTCCAGTGTAAATCCCACACATCCACCAAACAAACAACAAGCCTTCCCATAAAAGAAACGCCGTATGTGGATCTATACCGGGAATACACACAAGCATGGATGCGGTACTAAGACCACCTTCTACTACAATCGAATGGCAAACACATGCTTTCTTCCACGAGGTTTCCTCCTCACTCACAGTTTCATAGACATGTCCGAACAGAACACTTGGGCAAAAGAATCCTTGCCAAACTGTGTCAGAAAACAAAGATATCGTTATGTATTTCATTCTTAGGTCCTAGACCATCTATTTATACAAGGGTTCTCTCCTAAAATAGAATAAACACAATATATATATATATATATATATATATATATATATGTTAAGATGAAAACTAAAAGAGAACATCTTACTAGAAATGTATGTATCGTAATACTCTCCCGTTGGAGAGTGTAAGTTTCAAACTCCCAACTTGATAAGAAAAGTTTTAAATTCCTTCTTTCCAAGTGTCTTAGTTAGTATACCCACCAATTGAAGCTTCGTAGACATATGCTTTGTTGTAATAAAACCGTTCATTATCTCATCTCGTATGAAATGATAGTTAACTCCCACATGTTTAGTCCGTTTAGGGAATATTCACTTAGCTTCGATATGAATTGCTGAAAAATTATCACAATGAACCGGAATTGGTGCGTCAAAAAAACCCCCAAATGTGCATAGAAGGTTCCTTAACCAAATCAATTCTTGAACCGTATAAGACATGGCTTTATATTCTACTTCCGTCGATGATATCGACACTGTGTCTTGTTTGAATGTCCTCCATGAAAATGGCGAGTCACCAATTTGAATAAACCATTTTGTTAACGAATGTCGAGGAATGGGGCATACTCCAGAATCTGCATCACACCATGCAGTAAGAGGTTGACCCGATTTAAGCAATATACCTTGACCAGGATTCCACTTAAGATATCACACAACTCGTATAGTAGCCTCCATGTGATCTTTCTTCGGAGATTGCATAAAATACGAAAGAACATGAATCACATAGGACAACTCAGATCTTATCACTCGCAAGTATATCAGTCTCCCTACCAGACGTCGATACCGTTTTGGGTCCGATATCGTTGCACCAGTTTCCCCCGCAAGCTGATGATTCTGATCCAAAGGAAATGATGCCGGCTTCGCTCCAAGCAGACCCGCCTCCATGATGATATCAAGGGCAAATTTCCTCTAGCACAAGTATATACCTGATGCATTTCGTGCAACTTCTACCCCCAAGAAATATTTAAGAAGTCTAAGATCCTTCATCATAAAACATTTACTCAAGTATGCTTTGAATGTTGATATTACCTCCGTTGAACTGCCCATAATAATCAAGTCAACCACTAAAATCAGGACATGAATCTGAGTGCCATCATGATCGAACACAAACAAAGAGTAGGCTGGCATCGATTGAATGAATCCATACTCTTTAAGTGCTTTGATCAACTTAGAAAACCAACATATCGATGCATGTTTAAGACCATAAAGAGGCTTGGGTAGGAGACACACTTTGCTCTTGTCTTCAATTTGAAAACAAGGAGTGAGTTTCATAAACACTTCCGCTTCCAATTCACCATGTAAAAATGTATTATGCACATCCATCTGATGCACTTCCCAATCTAGAGCCACGACTATCTCAAGATGTATAGTTGTCATCTTCACAACATGTGAAAAGGTTTCAGTAAAATCCTCACCTTCAACTTGTTGATTTCCGAACACAACCAGTCTAGCTTTGTAGCGTTCTATAGTTCATCAGCTATGTGTTTTATGCAGTAAACCCAGCGACACTTGAGTGCCTTTTTCCCTGGAGGTAAGTCCTCCACAGTCCACATACCACAGTCTTCAAGAGCTACAATCTCATGTTTCATAGCTCCCTGAAAGTTTGGATCTTCCACATCCTAATAATAGTGTCAGGGAACTTCATGTGTGGTAATTGCTGCAAAAAAACAGCGGTGATCGGGGAAAAACCGATCACATGACACAAAGTTTTCTATTGGGTACCATGACGTCTCATGTATCGAATTTGCCACAAAGTCTTTAAGTCTTGTTGACCTCACTTTTGGTCTGTGTCCAAGACCAAGAGGTTCTGTTGAAGGCTGTGCATCCTCTACAACCAAGTTACGGTCAAGATTTTCTTGATCGACAACCTCCAATTCATTGTTGTCATCAACCATATCATCACCATCCAGTTCCGTTAAAACAAAATCTATCTCAGGGTTTGTTACTGCTACCACTTGTATCTCAGGTTCTATTTATGTTACCACAGTTGTTGGTGTTATATGGTCATTATCACTATCAACATCAACTGTAGGAGCCATACGTTGATTTAACTCAACTTCATCCAAAGAAGTAGTAGGCTGTATCGCCGGCATCAACATCCCACTATCCTCTGTTTCAACATTATCATGACCCGCAAATGGAAACTCCTCTTCAGTAATTATCACATCTCGAGACACCGAGATTTTCCGGTTATCCAAGTCATATACACACCATCCCTTTTTGACCAAATGGATAGCCGAGAAAGATACTCCTCCTGCTACAGCTTGCGAATTTATCTCCTCGATGCTTTTGTTCATGAACAAAGCATAAACAACCAATAGTCCTAAGATGCTTAATCGGTGGAGGTCATTTATACAACATCTCAAAGGGTGTCTTCCCTTTCAAAACTTCTGATGGAGTAAGGTTGATCAAATATCCAGCAGCAAGAGTACATTCTCCCCAAAAATCTATTCGTAAAGAAGTTTGAAATCTCAATCCAGCCACATTTAGTACATGTTGATGCTTCCTATCAACCCTGCCATTCTGTAGAGGAGTCCCAACACATGAAGTCTCATGTATCACTCTCTTATCTCAAAAAATCTGATAGGCAAACAAATTCCCTTCCATTATCAGATCGGAATGTCTTGATACACGTATTAAACTGTTTATCTATGAGCGAGAAAACTGTTTTATTTTAGTTAGAGCTTGTTGCTTGTTGGTAACAGATAGAGCCATAAGCTGCGAGAATAGCTATCTAGAATAGTCAAAAGTATTGTGCTCCACACAGAGCTGGTGTTTAATAGGGTCCCCATAAGTTGCAGTGTATCAAATCAAAAGCACCATTAGTTTTATTCAAACTGATCGGAAATACATCACGAGAATGTTTAGCGTGTATACAAAATTTACACACCTTATTGTTTAAAACACCAGAACTAGAACACCAAAAAGAGGCAGCTCGTCTACAACTTTAAGAGATGGATCTTCTAGTCGTCTATGTCATACGTCTCATGACAAGATATCCGTGCACCCAAACATCAACGCCATAACCACATTCATGCTCCTAAAGAAGTACACTCCACTAAGCTACTCACACGCACCAATCAGGGCCTTCGTGATGCGGTCATGGATAGTATGAGCTTGTCAGAGATCTCAATAATGCAGTAACTATCTTGAGTAAATTGTGAAACCAAAATCAAATGGCAATCTAATCCCTTAACCAAGAAAACATTCTGCAACTCAATTTGCGTTCCCATCGGAACAACACCTTTCTGATTAGCCATTGTAAATCTGCATTCAGGTAGCTTAATTCTCATAGGTTCCATATATTGAATGCCTATAATGTATAGTCTTTATACTCAGTCATATGGTTCGTAGCTTCGTTGTCAAGTATTAAGTTTCAGAGAATGACTTAACCGAGAAACGAGTCAGCGGTGGCTGTTTCCTTTCTTCTAACAGCGACACCAAAGTATTCCATTGTATCTCATTCAACCCACTAAATCCCACTCGATCTGCATCCGTAATTCCAGAAGAGCTTGATCCTTGAGCTCCCATCGCATTAACATGAGCCATCTCTTTCCCTTTGTTCTTAATTGGTACTAAGGCACTTCCTTTATTACCTTTGTTTTGAGGCCGATCTCCCCACCACGGAGGGTATCCAATCTGTTGGGAACACTAGTCAGAACCGTGAATTCTGAACCTAATAATGCGGAAACTGCATTGCTCTTGTGTGAGCTTATAAAATATCGTAAGGAATTAGGGTATTATCTAGCTGACATTCCTGGCATTTCACCTGATTTTTTCATCGCATAGAAGATGAATCGATGACTTATGTATAACATCAGAAGAAATTAAATCCGAATCTAAAAGATGTTGTTAAGAAAGAGATAATGAAACTTTTAGAAGCTGGTGTAATTTATGCAATATCTGATAGCAAATGGGTTAGTCATGTTCATGTAGTTCCTAAGAAGGGTGGAATCACTTTCATAAAAAATGAAAGGAATGAACTGATACCTCCGACTATTATAATTGGCCATCGCATGTGCATTGATTTTCGAAATTTAAATGCTGCAACTCGCAAGGATCACTTTCCATTTCCCTTTATTGATCAAATGCTTGAGAGATTAGCTAACCACCCATACTACTGCTTTTTAGATGGATATTCAGGTTTCTTTCAGATTCCCATCCATCCATATGATCAGGAGAAGACGACGTTCCCTTTCCCCTGGCTCCATTGCCGCTAGGATTATTGCTGCTAGGATTGAAAGAAGTTGAATTGAAGGAGAATATGAACTGCTTGTTTCATTTAGAGTTGAGTTTGTCGCTTTGAATTCTAGCTTGATTCTCGGCTTTATGCTAAGCTATGTGATTGATTTGGGTTGCTTGAAATAGAATGGACTTGGGTTTGATTCGAGAATGGTTAAAAGGTTCCATCTTATTTCGAGCAACCCATGAGCATAACTAATTTGAAAAATTGTTTTTTGATTTTGCAGAGGCCTCCACGCACCAATAAAAAGGCCGTCAAGTCCACAACCTGCACTGCACGCAAATCCTCACAAGCGCCCCCAACAGCTCAGTCACTGCGACCTATCCTTGGCTCGCGAGCGAGAAAGAGAATCGATCAACATTGATGACCCAAACCTCCTTGACTTCAATGTTGAGTGTTGGGACATGGAGAAGGCTAAGTCCTACAATGCTCTTCTCAACGTAGAAATCTTGCCCACTTGCTTCGTCCATTTTGGGGTCCTCTTTACACTCGGGCTTGACTCAGATGTGCATGCTACCCTGGAAGCGCAAGGGATAGTTGATCTCTGTTACCAAACGCACATCATGTTCCCCGGCCTGGTTTGGCAAGTGCTCGCCACAGCTGAGATCTCCTATGAGGACTCGTTTGAGCCTACCTATGAAAACGGCTCATTCTCCTTCGTCGCAAATGGAAAGTACTGCTCTCTCTCTCTTTCTCTCTCTCTCTTTCTCTCTCTCTCTTTCTCTCTCTCTCTCTCTCTCTCTCTCTCTCTCTCTAGATAAGATCACCAAGATCTATGAGCTGGCCGAACAACCGAAAGAGGTATCTGTTCTCAAGAAGTTTAACGCTGCTCAGGTCTTTTGGGAGTTGATCGCAACAGGGGATTTCAAGCCACGAACCGCATACCAGTGTCACATCCGGAACCCGACTCTCATATAGTGGCTAAGATAGTGGCCAACCTTCTTTTCGCTAAGGACCAAACGTCCAAGGTCACCAATGGGGAGCTGAAAATGTTGTACATGGGAGCTGAGCATGAGATAAGAAGAGCGAAATCTAGAATACTCGTACAACCAATATGGGTTACCTTCTCATGACAATGTTCTACGACAAGCAGCACTGGCTGATGAGGGAATCGCAGAAAAAAAGAATCGCTGTGGCAGTTTGCTCACTCCTCTTTTCAGGCACTTCGAGATAGATCAGCACCTACACGTTGAAACCTGAAATTGATTACCTCGACATCAAGTACCTGGTCGGCTGCCATGTCCTACGAGATGAGAACTATTACAGTTTTCTAAATAAGGAGGGCAATCCACTGTTCTGCAAACTGCCACAGCCAGACATCATGAGCTTGGATGTCTTCGACAACATCCGCTTCCTCCAAGGTCCCAAGTTCCTTTGTGTCGATCCGCGAGCAGCCCCACCCGAAACATTCATGGACGATGTTGAGGATGTCACACCTGAGGCTGACACAGGTTATGATCTGGTACCCATCATGGATGAGGCAGACGATGCTACCTACCACCGATGGATGAGGCAGACGATGCAACCTACCACCGACCCATCAAGAACAACGGCCTCATGAAGAGGATACTTAATGCTATCACAAATGGATGTTTATAGGGTCAGTCGTCAAGCGCAGCTGGAGAGGAGCATACACCACAACCAGGGAGACGTGCCGGAAAGGAACCAGCTGGAGCCTTGATTGGAGGGAGTGACTCGGTCGGAACAGAAGGTACCCTGATCACTCAGGGAGAGAGACCGATTGAGTAACTAACCATCTCAGCCACCTTACCCACTGTCTTATCCATCTGGACTCTTTTTATTTATATTGCTTTATTTTTGCCTTCCTCGATTTATTTTCACAACCACTGATGGTGTAAAGTAAGTCTGGTGGAGGCGCCTATGTGCTACTGATCTCGTTTATTTCTTTTAACTTTATGTTTGTGTCAGTCCTTGAGTCATTTTGATTTTTCATTGAGTTATTTTTAGGATTGAGTCAGTCAAAACTCTTTTGGGAATTATGACCTTATTTTGTGATGATCTTTCAACCATTTTGTGCTTTAATTATCTTATTCAGTGACCTTAGTACTGACGAATGATAACATGTGGACCTGGAAAACTCTGACATATCTCACTTGATTCTCCAGAAGTTCTCGGCCAGTCAAGGTTAAACTGGGTAGACTTAACTCCATTTAACTTGAACCTCATATTGACGGTATTTCTTCTTGTTATGAGCACTAGATCAGGGAAACAAGACATACACTCAAGGCCTCTTATTCTTTATATCCATCATGCTGCTCCTGAGTGGCTAGCTCATCTTTAGCTAGTTCCAAAGCCCTGCACCTTAACCTTTGTTGCACCTTCATGCATTTGCTTTTTAGTGTCATATGTGCAGAAAAGTTGGAGAGGAAAGGATTGGTGAAGCCTCTTACTCGTTAATGCTATACACATTCAGATGAAATAGGAGCAAGAGAAAAAGGAGGGCAACTACACTTTATATGGACACCTGCGTAGGATCAAGGGTGGAGAACCAGATTAAGTGCAAATCAGAACCACCAGTGGCATCCTTAACATCAGATGTTACCTCCTTCTTTGTCACCTCACCATTCAGATGAAGTAAAAAAAAAACATATATTTTGTTTTAGTATAGGGTGATGGGGAATAAGATGAATTCGAGTAAACACGAGCCATTGGGAAGGTCGAGCAAGGACTTGGTACCAATTTTCGAAGAGCATGTAGAGGAAAGTGAAGTGTTGTACAGCTTTTTGGATGATCCTGAACAAGAGCAGCCGTTCCCGAAAGAGCAAAAATGAGTAGAGGCTGTGGACATCAATGGATGCGTCCTCTCTTGCAGTTTTGTGCGATATCTTCATCCTCTAAAGAAAATGGTAGCCCCTAAACACTCTAAAATTCCACCAGTAATTAGCCTGATCAACACTTAGCCCGTCTATCCCTGAATAGTGCATTTGAGGAGAAGCTCACGCCACTCTTAAATGAATGTAGGGAGTTTTGTCTCGAAAGTGTTGCTTTTTCAGGTTTGAAATGTATAGTATGGAGCCGATCTTCAAACAGCTTTATGTGGGGTTTCGATAAGGGTGTGTTTTCATAGTCTTTACTGATTGTATGGTTCAGAGATTTGTGGTTATAGTATGGTTGATGAGAATACGAGAGTTTCCACACTTTAAAACGTTTCTCCATGTGCTCGATACTTGACATTATTTGAGGATAAACCAGGATCTAAATCTTGGGAATTGATATATGGTGTTTTTGATATCATTGTAAATATGATTTTAAGGGGTTTTCAGTCCATATCGAGTATGTTTAGTCCTTTTTGAGTCATTTTAGGTCTGGAGTAGGTTGTAGAGTTGAAGAAGGGTGCATGAAGAAAGATGCCATAATTGGAGTATTTCCCGCTGAGCAGCCAGGCGGAGCAGTTTGACGGTTGATCCCCCAAGGAGCAGCCGAGTGATTTTTCTCGATATTTTTGAAAACCTTTAAGATATTTCGGTATTTGCCCTAACCATCCTATCTTCTCCTCTAACTTAGCGGCGCCTCCTTATAAAAAAGGCCACCTATCTTTACTTGAAGGGGACACTAGTTTTTAGAAAAAAAAACTTTAGATTGGATTTTTGGCGAATTGCAACTTGTAAGGGAGACGCCTCCATCTCTCGCCTAGAGAAGATTATCCTGAACCCTCTTTGCTTCTATTCTATTTACATGCAATATTATTCAGTAATCATATCTTTGGTCTCTTGTGTTATGACTGAGTAGTCGGCTAGTTGATCTACGGTGTTAGAGTGCTAGATCGCAAGCTTAACACAAATAAATTAATACTTAAATGCTCTTCATTCATTATGTATTTAATGCTTGTGCTAATCTTATCACCTAGCATTCCATCTTAGGTAAACTTATGCATCAAAAGTGACATAAATTGTCAGATCTATTATGAATGAACTTCACATCCCTAATCACATGAAAGTAGATGTTAGGGTGTTTGTGTGAACATATCGGACTTGTACACTAAGGTTCACCATCAGATCTCAGACCAAGTGACATCTTAGGCGCTGAGTATGATTGGTGAAAGGAACAACTACACGACAGTGTGCTGTTCTAACCGCGAGTTCCGAGTTTTGGACTTGTCCTTATCGAACCTGAATAGTTGTTTAGTTTGCGATTGAAGTCACTCAAATTAAATACCCCAGGTCGACTTCTCTTTAACTTGAAATCTCAACCAATTCGTGCTACTTGTTTCTTACGTAACCTTAAAATCAAAACCCATCATTGTATTAGCTAAATTGATCCAACAAGGATAAAGTGTAAACTGGTCCACTGGAATTGAATCTTAAAATATTACAATAACACTGTTAACTTGACGGTAATATAAGGTTCACTTTTAGTGTATCACTTCATCCAGAAAACCACCAAGGCATTTTTCATCCACCAATCTTCCAAATCTAGCGATTTCTTCTTCGGTTGTGGTATCATTCCATCCACAAAGCCAAACTTCTTTCTAGCAAAAAGAGCCATTCGTAGATTCGTTGCCCATGCGTCATAGTTTGATCCTCTGAGCAACGGCTGAGATATGACACTGCTCGGATTGTCGCTTAAGCAATTGAAGTCACTCGAATTAAATACCCTAGGTCGAGTTCCCTTAACTTGAAATCCCAACCAATTTGTGCTATTTGTTTATTACGTTACCTTGAAATCAAAACCCATCATTGTTTTAGCTAAATATTGATCCAACAAGGATAAAGTGTAAACTGGTCCACTGGAATTGAATCTTAAAATATTATAATAAGAGTGTTAACTTGACGGTAGCATAAGGTTCATTTTTAGTGTATCACTTCATCCACAAAACCACCAAGGCATTGTTGGTCCACCAATCTTCCAAATCTAGCGAATTCTGCTTCGGTTGTGGTATCATTCCATCCACAAAGCCAAACTTCTTTCTAGCAACAAGAGTCATTCGTAGATTCATTGCCCACGCTTCATAGTTTGATCCTCTGAGCAACGGCTCAGATATGACACTGCCCGGATTGTCGCTTGAACGAAGATCATAAGGAGATATGGTTCTTCTTTGAACCATTCTTGTCTCCTTCATCGTTCCTGTTGGAACTATTTCTCCATTTTCATTGGTTCCATCCACCATTATGAATCAAATAAAGTTCAACGTAGATTGAGGATTGAACTTTAAACTAAAGAAGACGTTGATCAAAAAAAAATTATGATCTGCATCGCCTAAGAAGAGAAACCCTAGTAGAACTCTAATACCATGTCAGAAAACAAAGAGATCATATAAAGGTTTTCTGTATTTCATTCTTAGGTCCTAGACCATCTATTTATATAAGGTTTTTCTCTACTAAAATAGAATAAACACAATATACGCTAAGATGAAAACTGCAAGAATATCTTCTAGTAGATATGCACATGTCGTAGTAAACTGTATAAAGACATGGAAGTATGGAAGTTAGCGTGATTGGGGCTTTATAAAGATGAAAATGAAAAACTTACAGCTATCCATGTCCTCAGTGCATCCGAATATTCCAGTTGTCCATGGCTCATCTGCAGGAGCTTCAAAATTCTCAGGCAAAGCTTGGCCACACTCGTTGCATTTATAAACAGCTAGCTGCGGACATGTATTTGCATATTCAAAGAGACTGGATTGGTTTTAAAAATAATTGTGAATTGATGTAAGAGTCAAGCACGAAAACATTGATATGTTTCTTGATGAACACGAATTACAGATCTATGGTGGAAACCCTAGAATTTCAGTTACATTCTTGATTGTAAACAACTGAATACAAGAAAGAAAAGACATATAGAGATGCGTGCGAGAGACATACTTGAGGAACCTGAATTGGTTGATTGAGTTCGCCGGGATTAACCTCATCGACCGGAGCTTGCTCCTTTGTCAACTTCACGTACCTCGACGGTGCTCCTCCACCCGACATCTACATTCACGATGATAAATCAAATCAACAAAAATTGGATTGGAAAAGAAAAGGAAGACAAAAAGACACGAACCCGAGGAACAAAAGAGAAATCCTAAAAGTTCTTGTCCGTGTTACTATTGGTCAGACCTCTGTGTCTTTTTTTTGTTCTAATCACATTGAATAGAGATTTAACCAAACTGTTACCAGACGAGTTAAAGTTGGTCTTCTTTTGAAAGGATACAAGAAGACACTTGTACAGATGCTGAGGTGGCAATTAGGAGAACAAAAAGGCCACATAAGTAGAACCGATAATATTTGTAGAGTTAGAAAAAGTCTCCGAAGTTTCTTTGTTCGCACATGTTAATAAGAGAACGAGTCTTACGCAATGACCCCATCTATCAATACGGCTTGAGTATTGATAGGATAAAAGAAAACATTTGTGCAAATGAATTGTAGGAGGTCAGTGACTCCATTCTTGTTATTTGCTTAGTGTACTTTATTAAAAGAAACGAAAAAGCTATATAAAGTAACTATAACTATCTGAAAAGATAGTTCTGTCTATTATTCTTGTTTGTTTTCGGAAGTTATCTACATGGATCCTAAACTTAGCATTGACTTTACCCAACTAATTAAGCTACACCTCAACAAAAGAAAGAACTAGTGTCTGTTATTCCATATGAGTAATTACATAATTATAATAGTTTGGGAATCAAAAAAAAACGAGGAACAACTAAATTTGACAATCAAATAAATCTAATATTTTCTATAAAGAAAATCACATAATATTTATAACACTTCTCCTTGATGTTTACTATATTAAAATGCTTTTAATATCATGATTCATGTAAGATATCATGATTCATTACTACGATATGAAGTCTCTTATCTAGTCTCACACAAGATATATGGAGCTTAATGAATATTTATTCCCGTGAGCTTTTATCCTTGATGGGTCAACCTTCAGGTCCAGCATTCTGCCTAGACAGATATGTGTTCTCAACCTTATCATGTTCTACCGCATTTATGCTTTTTGTTGAAATGTGATGACGTAAATCAAATTAGAGATGAATATATGGAGGATTGAGGATATTTGGAGAAGGTTAAATTTTGGGTCGACCAGGTCGTACAGTCTATACTTATCAACTGTACATTGACCACAAGCGAAGTTAATTTGGTTCGGGTAAAATTGTAACTCGGATGGAGTTACCTTTGGTGCTTGACTGATCCGAACATTGTGGAGGGAAGGAGAACGCATCTTGACAGGCTGCCAGAAGCTGGAAAGTTGAGGTATCTTGGTCGAAGATTCCAAGATGCTAAAGTATGTGGAGCTCCTCATTGGTCGGATTCAAATGGACGCTCCTTTTCCTTTGACTACACATGCTTAGCCTCTGATTCCACAAGCCTTTGTAATCTACTATATATATGTTGTAACCTCAGCATAAATAAAAAAGTAGATAGTTCTTAAGATTTGTTATAGTCTCTTAAACATGGTCTCTCATTAGTCTTGAATTTGCTTAATTTTTTTATCCAATCTCTCTTAAACTCTTTGTAAACTCAGATTCTCTAAATATTTTATGGCATTAGTTTCTCATAATATGGGTTTGATTCGCAAGAAATCTCAAGAATACACCTTAGATCTCATCTTCTATCCGAGCTATTCAAAGATGGAGAACAACAAGGTTGGTTACGGTTACTCTAAAAGGTGGAATCTCAACCAAGGATTTCCTTAAACCAGTGTTTGTGATTAAAGATTTGGGAAAGATAAAATACTTTCTTGGAATTGAGATATGTAGATCCAAGGAAGGTTTGTTTCTGTCCAAAGAAAGTATACACTTGATCTTTTGAAAGATGCATGTAAACATGGAGGGAAGACAACCAAGATACCCCTTGAAGATGGGTACAAGATTCCACGTGAGGGGGATATTAAAGACAGCAAGTCATTCGATGATCCAAAGCTTTATAGAAATCTTGTTGGTAAGTTGATCTACTTAACCATTACACGGCCTGGTATATGTTTTGATGTGAACCAGGTGAGCCAGCATATGCAAGTCCCAAAGGAGCATCATTGGCACATGGTGGAAAGGATCTTGATGTATCTGAATAGATCGCTTAATCAAGGGGTTTGGATGGGTTGCAATGGAAGCACTAAAGTGGTTGGGTATTGTGATGTTGACTGGACTGGTGATAGAACTTATAGAAGATCTACTACTGTCAATTGCACCTCTATTGATGGGAACTTGGTTATTTGGAAGAGCAAGAAGCAGAAGGTGGTCTCATGTTCTAGTGCAGAGACCGAGTATAGAGCAATGCTGAAGCTGACAAATGAGCTGGTTTGGATCAAGGGAATACTAAAGCATTTGGAGATTGATCAAGCTACACCTATGACCATGCATTATGATAACCAAGCTGCCATCCACATCGCCTCCAACTCGGTGTTCCATGAGAGGACCAAGCATATTGAGGTTGATTGGCACAAGGTGAGGCAGATGATTGTTCTAGAAGTCATATTTCCATGTTATACTAGAAGTGAAGATCAGTTGGCTGATGTGTTTACCAAGGTCGTAAGACAGAAGACAATGGAGTCAATCCATACTCGATTAGGACTCATTGATGTCACTAGAAGTAGCTAGTCCCCTTTTGTCATGCAGGTTTTTACTCTTTTTCCCTCATCAAGGTTTTATCCCAATTTGTTTTCTTTGATGAGGTATTTAATGAGGAATATCTCATAGCTTCCAAGCTTGACTGGTTCCCTTGGTTAAACTTGAGGGGGTTTGTCGAGATGTGATGAGGTAATCAAATTAGAGATGATTATATGGAGGCTTAGGATATTTGGAGAAGGTTGAGAGTTGGGTCGACCAGGCCGTATAGTCCGTACATGTCAACCGTACAACGACCACAAGCGAAGTTAAACTTAGTTCGAGTATAATGATAACTCAGGTGGAGTTACCTTTGGTGCTTGACAGATCCAAACGTTGTGGAGGGAAGGACAGCACGTCTTGACAAGCCGTCAGAAGCTGCAAAGGTGAGGTATCTTGGTCCAAGATTCAAAGATACTAAAGCATGTGGAGCTCCTCATTGGTCGGATTCAAATGGGTGCTCTTCTTCCTTTGAGTACACATGCTTAGCCTTATCCTTTGATTCCACAAGTCCTTGTAATCTACTCTATATATGTTGGAAACTCAACATCAACACAAAGTAGATAGTTCCTAAGCTTTCTTATAGTCTCTTAAACATGGTTCCTCATTAGTCTTGAATTTTCTTAAGTCTTTCATCCAATCTCTCTTAAACTTTTTCTAAACTTAGATTCTCTAAATATTTTATGGCATGAAAGCCAGGTTGCTCATAATCTAGGTTTGATTCGCAAGAAAACTTAAAAACACACCTTTAGGTCTTATCTTCTATCCGAGCTGTTCAAAGATGGAGAACAACAAGGTTTTGGTTCCGGTTACTCTAAATGGTGGAAACTATCTTTTGTGCTCACACTAGTTTTTCTGATTGAATATCTCTTTATTTATTAAGATCTTTATTTCTTAACTTCAAGTGAAAATATGACTTCTAAAAGAGACTTTTTAGATACATTCGCGTTTACAACCACTTTTATTTTTACTTTCGGTACTAATTTATTTCTCTGGATTTTAATGTCATTCTCTTCGAAATAAAGGATCATAATTAATTAGACGTGATTTATCATCTTATATCAGTAACTCAGTGTTTCTCTTAATTCTCTTAGTCTCAAAGAGATAAGATATAGTTATAAACTTCATTAATCTCTTCTTAAGTATATGTTTGTTGGACAACATCACTTTTGTGTAAAATGTATTTTTCAATGTATATGCATCATTAATATTCTCATCAGAAAAAAATTACTTTTAATTCTCCGTAGAGTTGAGATGTATAACAAACTTCAGGTCTTGTTACAAACCTTCATATTGAGTTTTACGTAATCACATTTTGGAGATTATATTCTTTTTATTGCTATAAAAAATTTGTGGATCTTTTACGGTCAAGATTCAAATTTAAAATTCTAATATATAAAATGGTAACAAAATATAATAATAAATTTATTTCAAATTATATAAAATATGTATTATCATAAAAATCTTATTATATTAGGAATTAAATAATATTCATCCAGTAAATATTATATTAACTAGATTTACATGCTATTTAACAAGGTTTGACTATCAATCAATTTATTAAACAAATTATATATCACTTGTGGCAAAAGTTATGCAGATTACTTTATCTAATCAAGTTTTAATAGAACTTGTAAATAAATCATAAAATAAAATACTTATAATAATAAAAAGAAGTACATCGAAGATTAGAGATCTAAAGCAACGACGATATCAAGAATGATTTATACTTCTGAGTTGATGTAAGATCTCGTCTCTTACAAAACATATACACATATATATATATAACATATATTACTCTGTATTATTTAAGATTTTGCTCATAATAACATGGCATTAAGTTAGTAAACATAAATATTCAACATTAGATAATATCAACTAGGTGTTACCCACAATTTTACGGGAAGTTATATTATATCAAAAATATATCTTATGTTTATATTGTTATAGTTTTTGAATAATAATTAGAAATTTTTAATTTTTAATTTTTAATTTTTAATTTCAAATAGTTGGATATTCAGAAATTTCAGTATATATTTTTAGAAGATTAGTGAGATTTGAATAGATCAACAACATAAACCTTAGTTATTAAAAATCTTTCTCTTACAGAAAAATCAATATTATAATTAATTTAGAAAATTAGTTGTAGAATTACTTTATATTTTATTTTAACACATAAAAAACTAGAAATACTCTAGCTTTAAAAAATGAGTGTTTTTTTGGTATAGCTCCAATATGACCAATATAATCAGTGACTTTTAACATGAAAATCTTTTTGTGTGGGCTTTAAAAACGTTAAAAAGTTCTAATAAATGTTAAAGTATTTTATTTCTATAATAAATCTAATTCTTTTATGTAAAAAATACATAACCATCAAATTTATTTCTATGATAAATGTTAAAGTATTTTATTTAATTATATATAAATAATTGATAAAAATAAACAAATTGATAAAACATATATATTATTGCTCTAATTCTAGATGTAGTTACCATAAATCATTATTTGTAATATTAATTGTGTTATTTAGTAATTTTTATTAATTAATTCTAAAGTTACTTTTTTATTTTTAGAAGTTAACTAATAAAAGTTAACAACCCATCAAATTATAATTATTTTTAAAACTTAACCTATTAACGACACATATAGTTAAGTGAATTTTCAATTAATATGTAGTAGAATTTATCTTCTTAAAACTAAAGATAAATTTGGTTAAAGTAAACATGAAAACATGTATTAAGAAATGATAGATTAAGTAATTTCTCTCATAATCACAAATCACATTTTCTCACTCATTTTTTATTTAATATTTAATATAAAACTCAAATGGGTTAAGAAAAAACATTATTCCTTAAACTATCTCTAATCATCACACTATTTTATCAAACATTAATTCATCAGAATTGTTTTTATTAAAACTAAGCATAGTTTAGATATCTTTTAAAAGTATTATTTTCATTTATTTTAAAATACTTTAAAAGATACATATTTAAATTAAATCTGATTAACTAATTATATATACAAGAAAAAAAATATTTTTAAAAATTTTAACTAATGCAATGTTGTTATTTTAGGCATATATACTTAATATTAATGTGAGATCCAATGTTAAACCAAAACAAACAATATTATTTATATAAAATTTGTTAATTTTTAATTATTTTACATTTTAAAATTTTATTATACCGAAAAAATTACATCCAATTATTCTTTAAATAATATATTCGTACTTTCAGTTTAAATTATATTTTGCACCTTTAACTTTAACAACTGTAGAACTAGTAATTTTTATTGATCTTTCTTTCTCATTTCATCTTAACATTTTAAAAACACATAAAACTAATTAGTTCACATTTGTAAAAAATACATATATTTTGACAAACAAATGAAAATTAAATCATAAGAATATAAAAGAACCAAGAACACAACAATTATATTTTATTATTTTCTCTCATGTTTTTATTTATGTCTCCTTTCCTTTTTTTCTATTAGAATTAAGCATGCTAATTGTATTATAATAAAAGCTATATAAATTATATTAATAGAGTATTAACTCTAGGAAAAACATGTGTTTGATTAATATAATTTTAAATGACTTAACATATAATAGTTTTAAATGAATTACCATAAATGATTTATCATATAATATTTTTAATTCATCTATTTATGTTAATATATGAATTAAACAAAAAAAATTCCTGATTAATACAAATTTAAATGATTTACCATACAAATTTTATTTTTTTAAATTTAAAAATATTTTAATCACTTCTGAAATATATAAATAATCTATGATATCACATTTTTATTTGAAAATGATTGGAATATGGGGAAATTGCTAAAAATGACTCAAAACTTGATTTCAAATGCAAAAGTAACCCAAAAGGCTAGTGAAAATACAACAAACTCCTTGTGAACAAACAAAAAAACTGTATTTAATTTTACCAAAATAACCTTTTCATGTACGTATTCTCCGGAAGACTTCTATAGAAGTCTTCTCAAACAATAAATCTTAAAAATAATTTATAAAATTCATAAAAAAATATTTATATAGAGGAAAAATAGAAATCATGTAACCACAAACATTTGTAAATAATGTAAATTTATATAAACTAAAATTGAATTGTTTTCAATCTAGATAATTTAATGTAGAATGAGTCATGGTATTCATTGGTTTAGGGGTTAGTAACATATGTGATGGTATTGTAGGTAGTTTTAGGCGTAGATTTTGAAATCTATCTTTTTAACTTTTAATTTTTTGAATTTGACAAATATGTGTTAGTGATCCTCTAATAAGATGAATTTAAACATTTTCTAAGTTTATTTTATGTTTAAGGAAGTGTTTTTTGGTTAGTTAATTGATTTAGGGTTTCGGAAGACTTCCAGAAGACTTCCCAGGATGTCTTCTAATAGATAAAGCAGTAGAAGACTTCATGGGAGACTTCACAGAAAACTCTACAATTT
>CAJHQQ010005063.1:0-20912 GCA_905132885.1 Moricandia moricandioides | reverse complement strand
CTTGTCGGCTCTCTCTCTCTAGAAGGTGTCGAGTTCTGGTGTGTAATATCCAGAGACCTAAGGGTGTCTAATTTGGTGTGTCATATCCAAGTTATTCATCTAGGAGTATCAAGAGATCATCCATCCCTCTTGTGTCACCATCCGATCCACACGCCTTGAAGGACTTGAGTCTTTAGATTCGTTCTTGCAAGGATTATCCATTCCCATCAACCAAAGAGCATCCTAGGGACGCATCAATATGACTGATCAGACTTTTGCAGGGTAAATCCAAGTTTAGGAGAAGACTGAAAACTTTGTCTTGCTCATAGACAGCTTGAAGACTCTCCCATAGATTCCCATAAATATTTTGAAGCTTCTCCCATAGATTCTTGGCGATTCTGATGTGATAATGATCCTCCAAGATCTGTTCAGACAGAGAGCTGTGTATAATTCCAAGTGCTTGCTGTTCCTCTTGAACCCACTTGGCTTCATGCTTCATACAAGTAGCCTGACTATCCTCTTGAGCCATCCTCTTTGAAATTTCAGCCTCCATGATATGGCTGTCCCAAAGTCCATGACTTCCCAAGGTAACTCTGACCACTCTTGACCATAAAAGATAGTTAGGACCCTCTAGGGTCACTGGAATAAGGTTCTCCTTCTTCATTTTCTTGGTCGAAATCACCTTTACTCAATTTAAGTAGACTTTTCCATTTTTGGCAATTTCTGGAGCTGGAAATGATGAACAGCTGAAGAACAAGATGAACTTTGCCAAAAATAGAAATGAAACTCAGAGAATTTGCGGAAGTAAGTAAAGAGAGTAGGGAGTTTTAGGTCTCAAGAGCATACAGCTCTGATACCATGTGAGTTTTAGTAAATTAGTGAGTGTTTAAATGAGATTAAGAAAGAGTTTGTTGCTGGAAAATGTGAAGAATAGTAAGAACAGGAGAGAGAGTGAGGGATTTCCGTGAGTGAGAGAGAGAGAAGGAGAGAATATGATTTCCTTGCCTTTCTTAGTTCTGGATACATGTCTTTATATAGACCAGACAATACATTAAAATAATCAGACAAGTTTGAATAAAGAAAGAATAAATTAATGGGACTGAGCAATGGCAGGGACTGAGGGATGCCAGGGACAGACTGAGGGATGCCAGGGAATCTGAGGAATGCCAGGGACTGAGGAATGGCAGGGACAGTCTGAGGAGGAGCAGAGGCACGTCCAGCAATGTAGGAAAGGGACAGGAGCTATGTGGTCCACTCTCCTTAAACAAAACATGTGACTTCTCTCCCTAAAGATTCTCTGCCTCTAGTCAACATCCTCTTTGGTTCCTCAAGCCTTGATTTATTCTTCTCTATCATTCATGTCTTCATGTCAACACGATGTATCAAATAGTTTCAATGTCACTGACTTGGCTCCTTTTGTTGTAGATGGACCAGATTTGAGGACAAATCCTTTTCAAGAGGGAGGGGATGATGTGATCATGGACCGGATCACTAAGGAGGACAATGAGGAGAGTCTAGATGAGCCACATGAAGCCACTATGCATCAACCATTTGATGAGGATGCTCTAGCCATTCCTGAAGGTCCCATGACTCGTTCCAGAGTCAAGAAGCTTAAGGAGAATGTTGTTGGATTACTCACTTCACATCCACAACAAGAAGGTCTTGGACAAGGTTTGATCCGAGATGTCTTGATCACCATTCAAGCCATCTCTACACCAAACTGAGGTAGTGTCTAGGCAGACATGGAGTGCGTGCTCTTTTCCTTGCTTTTGGTTTTGTCCCACGAGGTTTTCTAGAAGGAAGGTTTTTAACGAGGCCACAACATGTCTACAAATCACCTAAGTGCTACACTCGGTCCAAGACTACATGAAGTTCCATTTTATTTCATTTAACTTATAAACTATAGTTTGCTTTCTTTCCTTTTTTGGTTATTGGTCGAAAACCCTAGGCATGTCTCGGGTTTTCTTATTTAAAGGGTGCCTTATACCCCATTGTACTCATCGATTCTTTTCTATACAAGTTACTCATCTTTTGCGGCTCTCTCTCTCTCTAAAAGAAGTGTGCCGAGTTCTGGTGTGTCATATCCAGAGTCTAAGGGTGTTTAGTTTGGTGTGTCATATCCAAATCATTCACCTAGGAGTATCAAGAGATCATTCATCCCTCTTGTGTCACCATTCAATCCACACGCCTTGAAGGACTTGAGTCTCTGATTCGTTCTTGCAAGGATCTATCCATTCCCATCAACCAAAGAGCATCCTAGGGACGCATCATCTTTGGAATGTATTCATGATCCAGGTTACTGATGAAGACCACATGTTCTTGTGGATAACTGGCCAAGGAACAGGTTGCTTGTGTAGGGTGAGCTACTGCATTGCTATTGAAGTATACCCGAGTGTTGATCCAATTGGATGGATCTTTTCTCACTCTAGTGCTTCTTCTCAATGGTTGAATGTGATGCTCCTCTACCACTGCATCTTCCTGTCTTTGTTCTTCACCACATTGATCTTCACTAGGCTGTTCAGACTCAGCTCCATCTTGATCATGTGTTGTATCTGAATCATCCTGTTGTGGTTCAGGTTCATTGCCCCCCTCATGATCAGGATGGAATGTCTCCTCAGCATCTTCTTCAGCTACTGGAGATGGAGGAGAAGGTGCTGGTGTAGTATCCTCTTCAACCCTGGGTTGAGGTTTGCTGATGCCCAAGCTTTCCATTATGATTCTGAGATTGGTTGCCCTATCTGAAGTTCCATGTGAGAGATCCCTAAGGTCTTCCCAACTCTTCTCAGCATAGTAACCTTGAGACTCCACAAACTTTACATCTCTTGACACCATAACTCTTCTCAGCTCTGGTGAGTAACACTTGTACCCTTTCTGCGTGTGAGAGTAACCTATGAACATAGCCTTAACACTCTTGGGATCCAGCTTGTTTCTCTGTTCACCTGGTGTCAAGACAAAGCACACACACCCAAACACACGCAAGTGATCAATTGGAGGTTTAACCTTGTTTAATACCTGAAAGGGAGATGCATCTTGGAGGACTTTTGTTGGGATTCTATTGATCAAGTAGCATGAGGCAACTACAGCATCTCCCCAAAACCTCTTTGGGACATTGGTATGGAACATCATGCTTCTTGCAACCTCCATAAGATGGCGATTCTTCCTTTCAGCCACTCCATTTTGTTGTGGTGTATATGGGCAACTTGTTTGGTGTATGATCCCATGTTTTGCTAAGTGGTACTCATAAGGCACCTCAGCTCAACCTAACGTGTCTTAGGAGGCAAGGCAAGTTCAAACTCGCACCTCGTTCTTGCCAGGAAAGAGAAGAAAGAGACCGTTGGAGATATTTTAGAGGCAAGAAGAGTGGATTCAAATAGAAAGATCACATGTTCCTCTTAAGGGTTGAACCGTTGAGGACATGTCACTTTCATGCCTTGATCAGACCACCTCCCTCGAGCAGAGTCCTTTAGTTTATTCTTTCTTTTGTACTTAGCCAAGCTTATTTTATTCATTCTCTGTATAGGCAACTTGCCTACTTAAGCATGTAACCGAGCCACACTTCAATTCAAGGAAATAAGTTTCCCTTCACTCTCTTTCTTAGTTTCGAGTATCTCTCTCTCTCTCTCTCGAGTTTACTTTCTTTTTCTCTGGTTCTTCACTCTGTTCTTCATTTTCTAACATGGTATCAGAGCTTAAACGCTCTTGAGCACCTAATCTCTTCCGCAAAGCTTCATTACTTCACTTTCTCTTTCACTTAATCGGTTTACTTTTTCAAAAATCTCTCACAAATTCTATTGTCCACCGGATAATAGCATTGTTCTTTCCGAGTTCTTTCTCTGGTTCTTGGTTGTTCTTACTCTCTTCTGTCCAACCTATCTCTTTCTAAGGCAGAAACCTGCTCACCATATTGTTACTTCTAAAACCAAACACCCGGAACTTCTCTTTCTTTTGAGTACACCCTTTTACCCGCTGGACAAAAGCAAAGAGAAGATGGAGCAACACAAGCCAGTGATGATTCCGGTCACTTTGAAAGGTGCAAACTACCTCATCTGGTCTAGATTGGCCAAGACAGCCCTTGGAGGAAGGGGTCTATGGGAGCATATCACCTCAGGAGAAGCCCCAAGACATATTACTCAACGGGAAGATGGCAAGGAGGTTGTAGTGGTAGATGAAAGCAAATGGGGTCAGGAGGACCTTATGGTGCTGTCTATCTTGCAAAGCTCACTTGACACACCCATCATGGAAGCATACTCACATTGTGAAACCGTAAAACAACTGTGGGACACTCTACTCAAGGTTTATGGCAACACTTCAAACCTAACCAGAATCTTTGAAGTGAAGCGAGCCATAAACAACTTGCAACAAGAAGAGATGGTGATGTGATCATGGACCGGATCACTAAGGAAGACAATGGGGAGAGTTTAGATGAGCAACATGAAGCCACAATGCATCAACCATTTGATGAAGATGCTCTAACCATTCATGAAGGTCCCATGACTCGTTCCAGAGTCAAGAAGCTTAATGAGAATGTTGTTGGATTACTCACTTCACATCCACAACAAGAAGGTCTTGGACAAGGTTTGATCCGAGATGTCTTGATCACCATTCAAGCCATCTCTACACCAAACTGAGGTAGTGTCTAGGCAGACATGGAGTGCGTGCTCTTTTCCTTGCTTTTGGTTTTGTCCCACGAGGTTTTCTAGAAGGAAGGTTTTTAACGAGGCCACAACATGTCTACAAATCACCTAAGTGCTACACTCGGTCCAAGACTAATAGAAGTGCATTTTTATTTCATTTAACTTATAAACTATAGTTTTGCTTTCTTTCCTTTTTTGGTTCTTGGTCGAAAACCCTAGAGGCATGTCTCTGGTTTTCTTATTTAAAGGGTGCCTTATGCCCTATTGTACTCATCGATTCTTTTCTATACAAGTTATTCATCTTTTGCGGCTCTCTCTCTCTCTAAAAGAAGTGTGCCGAGTTCTGGTGTGTCATATCCAGAGTTAAGTGGTACGGCCGTGGAATGGCTGTCTCTCCCTGGATCACTTGAAGGGGGTGTTGATGGATGAAAGGTGATGGTGATGGACTTCACCTTCGAGCTATGGATTGCTCAGAGGTTGTTTATGCTACTCCTCAGACACAGGGGCGTCCTGCTTGATGTCTAGGATGTATCACAGAAGATTAACTCTCCCTTAGTGTGATATAGAACACGTTCACAACTTGTGAACAAAGGAGACAGTGTCGTCTCAAGATTGATTTGCACCAAAAAGAAGTTTTATTGATAATTGAATGGTTGCTTGCTACATGGACGTGGTGCTGTTGCTTTAAAAAATAAAACATAAAACCCTAAGCCTAAACCAATGTGGTTTAGGTTAACCAAAACCAAATCCTATTGCTAATTGGTTTAAAACACCAAACCAACTCCTAATGGGTTTATAAAGCCAAAAACCTATTCCTAATGGGTTTACATAAATAATAAAACCAAATACAATTAAAATAGACCATATTGGTCGTGCCTAATCTTCTTGGGCCAAGCATAAACCAAGCTGGCTTGTCCTTCCACTTTTTGGGCCGATAAAGGCCTTTTTCGAACAACTCTTTCTTGGGCTTGATCCATCTTGTTCCAGGTCCGACCAAGTTGCTCCTTGTGCTCATTTGGATGATAAAGATCCTCCTCATGTTCCATTTCAAGCTCTGGTTCCTCATCTTCCATTTCCAACTCATTTCTTGGCCATGTCGGTTTTGCCAGTCTATTTCTTGATCACACTGAATTTCCCAATCCATTTCCTGTCCAACTAGCCTCCTCCCATCCATTTCCTTGTAAATGAAGGTTCTCACTGGTCGTCCATGCTTCTCCAAAGTCAGTCCATACTTGGTTAAGACTGCATCAAGGCCCATAGCGTTTTCTCGGTCCAATACTTCATGAATTAGGCTAATAAGCTCTCCAACAAGCCCTTTAGGCCGTGCCATGATCCATTGCCTAGATCTTTCCTGAGTTGATTTCATGTTCTTGAGAATGAAGCTGATCAGGGTCGCACCATTAAGGGTGCTTAGTTTGGTGTGTAATATCCAAGCCATTCATCTAGGAGTATCAAGAGTTCATTCATCCCTCTTGTGTCACCATCCGATCCACACGCCTTGAAGGACTTGAGTCTTTTGATTCGTTCTTGCAAGGATTATCCATTCCCATCAACCAAAGAGCATCCTAGGGATGCATCAGGTGGTATCAGAGCAACTTTGGTTGGGAAGTACTCGTTCTCTCTTTGTTTTTGTTTCTTGTTTGATTTCTTGTTTACTTTTGTTAATCGCATCCGTGTAGCATCTTGTGTTCCCGGTTGTGTTCTTTTGTCATTCAATCCGTGTTCAATCTAAATCAACTTGAATAAACATTAGAACTCTTTTACCTTAGGGCTGCTCGTGACTGCATGAAAGTTTAGACAAGAATTTTAGACTTTCCTTATTTGGACTCATCCGGAAACCCTAGTGAGAGAAAAACCCTAGCAACATGCATTCTTGTGGACGATTGCTTTGTGCTTTGCTTTAGCTTGTTTAACATCTTGAACACGAGCATACTAGGTTGCTAGAACACCTTAGAAAAGTTTAGGAAAAGGTTTAAGAAGTTGTTCCATTGTGCTTGACCATTTCCTTTTTGCTTGAACCGATTTCCTTTTCTTAGGCGATTTCCTTTTCACTTTTGTCTTGCTTTGTACGATTGTTTTCTTTGCCTTTTTACTTGTTTTTCTTTTCCTTTTTGCTTGTCTTCTTCCCTAGAACTCCTTACTGGTTGTCTTGTTTGTTGTTAAGCAGGAACAATGGTGTCCGAGTCTGAGGTGGTGCGATCTGGATCAGCTTAAAACTCAAGTTTTGGAAGTCAGTCCATGTACCAGAAAGGCAATGGGTCACAGGACGACCTAATGGGCTTATTGGAGAGCTTATTGGCATTATTCATGAGGTATTGGACCGAGAGAAGGCTATGGACCTCTATGAGGCCTTTATAAAGATAGGAGTGACTATGTACCAACATGGACGTCTGGTATGCAACCTTATTGACCAGGAAATGGGTGAAAGAAAGCTGGTTGGAGAGGAAATGAAATGGGTGATCTGGTACGATCGAGAAATGGACTGGTTAAACCGACATGGCCGAGAAATGAGTTGGAAATGGAAGATGAAGAACCAGAGGTGCAATTGGATTATCAGGAGCATCTTCATCATCAAAATGAGCTTAATGAGGCACTTGGTCGGACCAGGAACAAGATGGATCGAGCCCAAGCAAGAGTTGTTCGAAAATGGCCTTTATCGGCCCAAAAAGTGGAAAGACAAGCCAGCTTGGATTAAGACTGGCCCAAGAAGATTAGGCACGCCTAATATGGTTTATTTACAGTTTATTTATGATTTCATTAAGTGTAAACCAGTTAGGATTAAGTTTGGCTATCTTAAACCAATTAGCAATAGGATTAGGATATGGTTTTCACCAAACCGATTTGGTTTTGGTTTAGGGTTTTTTTAGCTCAGGATTTCGTTTTCTTCTTTCTTATTTATGTAACCACGAGCCTCCATGTAAAGGATGAACCATTATTCAATAAACTTAAGGTTTGGCTCAACCTATCGTCTCTGTGGAGACTTTGTCTCTTTGTTCACTTAGGTGGACTTGTTTTATATCACTAAGGAAGAGCGATCTTCTGTGATCCATCCTAGACACTAAGCAGGGTTATCCTGTGTCTCAGGAGCAGCAAAACAACCTTTGAGCAGTCCATAGCTCTAAGGTAAAGTCCATCATCATCATCTATCATCCACCCACGCCCCCTTCAAGTGATCCAGGGAGAGACAGCCATTCCACGGCCGTACCAAGTGGTATCAGAGCCACTTGAAGGTTTGGGGATTTTTTTCTTAACCTAAATCACGTGATCTATCATATCCAGCAGTCTCATATGTATTCTTTTGAAAGAAAAAGAAACCATGAAGAGAATGTTGAGCGCAAAGCAACAAGGGAGTTGCAAAGAAGAAAAAATCAGATCCAGATTCCACCCTTCTATGGAGACTTTGATCCAGATACATACCTAGATTGGGAAAAGGAGATGGATTTAATTATCAAGTGTCAGGGGTACACAGCAGAGAAGCAGGCTCAATTGGCATCTACTGGTTTATATGGATATGCACTTGATTGGTGGTATCAGACAGCTAATACTAGGAGACAATATGGAGAGCAACAGATTTCTTCTTGGTATGAGATGAAGGCTGTCATGAAGAAAAGGTTTGTTGCCAAGAGATATGGGCAAACTGATTTGGAAAGGATACAAAACCAAGCTAGGGAAGATAAAGGACGTATTAGGACATCCAGAGATGAGCCAAAGTCCTACTATAGTCGTGAGGAACAAAGAAAGTTGCAGCTACAGGAAGCATATCTTGATGAATTGCAAAGCCCACAGTTCAAGGAAAACCTCAGGAACATGATTGATCAATCACTCACTGCTGTGATTAAAGACCCACAACAGAGGTCAGTCCCACGTCCAGAATCCAGAGATGATGAGCTAAGTTGTTACAAGAAGGAACCAGCAGAGAAGAAAGAAGAAACTGCAGCCAAACAGGGTGAGAGAGAACATGAGTTTGAATCAGAACCAACCACTCTTTGTCAAGAAGACAACTTGGAAACCCATCTGAAACAAGAGGAGAGATCATTAGTTGTATGTGATCACGTGCCTGGTCAAAACCAAGCTGAAGAAGGAGTGCTTAATGAATCACCTAAAGCTCATGAATCTGCATTTACAACTATGGTTGAAGAAGGTGAAGTCATTGAATATTTTTCTTGTGATCTACTAACCAAACCTTCTGTATGGATTCAGACTATCCTAGTGGAGCATATGAGGTTTAACAAGGGCCTGCAAAACCTTGTTTTCGAACCTGGAGGGAATATAAACGTGCAAAAAGGATTAAACAACACCATGTTCCAAAGAGAAACAAAGAAGCTGAGATTGGACTGTCCATTCATCCTTGAAGAGCTGGATTTGAGGACAAATCCTTCTAAAGGAGGAGGGAATGGTGCAATCTGGATCAGCTTAAAACTCAAGTTTTGGAAGTCAGTCCATGTACCAGAAAGGCAATGGGTCACAGGACGACCTAATGGGCTTATTGGAGAGCTTATTGGCATTATTCATGAGGTATTGGACCGAGAGAAGGCTATGGACCTCTATGAGGCCTTTATAAAGATAGGAGTGACTATGTACCAACATGGACGTCTGGTATGCAACCTTATTGACCAGGAAATGGGTGAAAGAAAGCTGGTTGGAGAGGAAATGAAATGGGTGATCTGGTACGATCGAGAAATGGACTGGTTAAACCGACATGGCCGAGAAATGAGTTGGAAATGGAAGATGAAGAACCAGAGGTGCAATTGGATTATCAGGAGCATATTCATCATCAAAATGAGCTTAATGAGGCACTTGGTCGGACCAGGAACAAGATGGATCGAGCCCAAGCAAGAGTTGTTCGAAAATGGCCTTTATCGGCCCAAAAAGTGGAAAGACAAGCCAGCTTGGATTAAGACTGGCCCAAGAAGATTAGGCACGCCTAATATGGTTTATTTACAGTTTATTTATGATTTCATTAAGTGTAAACCAGTTAGGATTAAGTTTGGCTATCTTAAACCAATTAGCAATAGGATTAGGATATGGTTTTCACCAAACCGATTTGGTTTTGGTTTAGGGTTTTTTTAGCTCAGGATTTCGTTTTCTTCTTTCTTATTTATGTAACCACGAGCCTCCATGTAAACGATGAACCATTATTCAATAAACTTAAGCTTTGGCTCAACCTATCGTCTCTGTGGAGACTTTGTCTCTTTGTTCACTTAGGTGGACTTGTTTTATATCACTAAGGAAGAGCGATCTTCTGTGATCCATCCTAGACACTAAGCAGGGTTATCCTGTGTCTCAGGAGCAGCAAAACAACCTTTGAGCAGTCCATAGCTCTAAGGTAAAGTCCATCATCATCATCTATCATCCACCCACGCCCCCTTCAAGTGATCCAGGGAGAGACAGCCATTCCACGGCCATACCATGAGGAAGAGGCCGAACTCGTCAGGAGAAACAAACTCCTCATGGAAGCAATGACCAATCAACTTAACCAAAGTATGGTGGCAACCATGACCGAGATGATGAGGACCAATCTCAATGACATCAGAAGAGAGTTAAGAGAAGACATAAGGAGAGCTACTAGTCACTTACCAAACCAAGAGACTAGGAGAGAAGAGAGACCACAATCGGCACACCAAGCAAATCGCCAAACCACTCGCCAAGAGCATGATGGTTATGAGGAGACTGATGAAGAGTATGATCACTTTAGTTCATCCTCAAGAAGACCTAGGCGTGCCCATGAAAGAAGAGTGAATCAAGGAGATGATCTTGCCGGTTTGAAGATCAAGATACCCCCATTCCATGGCAAGGCTGATCCGGATGCCTATCTTGAGTGGGAGAAGAAGATTGAGCTAGTCTTCCAGTGCAAGCAATACACCAACCACAAGAAGATTCAAATTGCTGCCACTGAGTTCTATGACTATGCCTTGAGTTGGTGGGATCAATACCTCACAACTCGTAGAAGGAATGGAGAGGAACCGGTTGAGACTTGGACAGAGATGAAGTCAATCATGCGCAAGAGGTTTGTTCCAAGCCATTACCTTAGAGACTTGCACCACCGGCTGAGGAAGCTTACACAAGGTTCAAGATCAGTGGAGGAGTATTACCAAGAGATGGAGTTGCTTATGTTGAGGGCCAACATATCAGAGGATAGAGAAGCAACCATGTCACGGTTCCTTTGTGGCTTAAACCGAGAGATACAAGACAATGTTGAGATGCAACATTATGTGGAGCTAGAAGAGATGCTACACAAGGCCATTCTTGTTGAGCAACAGCTCAAGAGGAGAGGGCACTCACGCAATCAGTATGGCTCCAACCGGTTACACCACAACAAGGAAGAGAAGACACCTTATGCTAAGGAGTCTAAACCATTCCAAAAGGACAACAAGTCCTATCCAAGAGAAGAGGCCAAACCGATCAGTGCTCTTGACAAGGGCAAAGGCAAGGTTGAGGCATCTAGTTCCAGAGCTTGTGATGTCAAGTGCTTCAAGTGCCAAGGAAGAGGACACTATGCCAATGAGTGTACCAACAAGAGAGTCATGTTCTTGCGAGAAGATGGAGAGTACACCTCAGGAGAAGACAACACCGAGTCTGACCAAGAAGAAACTGAAGAAGAGCTTGAAGAAGGACCAGTCCAGGGGAAGCTTTTAGTAGCAAGAAGACTTCTAAGCTTGCAAAACAAGGCTGAGGAGCTAGAGCAACGTGAGAACCTCTTCTACACCCGGTGCTTGGTCCAAGGGAAAGTGTGCAGCCTCATTGTAGATGGAGGAAGTTGTGTGAATGCTGCGAGTGAGACAATGGTCCAGAAGTTGGGTTTGAAGGTTCAAAAGCATCCCAAGCCATACCGGTTGCAATGTGATGTGATCATGGAAAGCACCAAAGAATGGAAGCATGAACCTGAACCTGAAGAGCTTGAGGATGCAACCTTTAAGAGTGCATTTGATGTGATCATGGACCGGATCACTAAGGAGAACAAGGAGAGTCTAGATGAGCCACAAGAAGCCACATTGCACCAGCAACTTGGTGATGATGCTTTAGCCATTCCTGAAGGTCCCATGACTCGTTCCAGAGTCAAGAAGCTTAAAGAGAATGTTGTTGGATTACTCACTTCACATCCACAACAACAAAGTCTTGGACAAGGTCTGATCCGAGATGTCTTGATCACCATTCAAGCCATCTCTACATCAAGCTGAGTTAGTGTCTAGGCAAGACATGGGGTGTGTGCTCTTTTCCTTGCTTTTGGTTTTGTCCCACGAGGTTTTCCGGAGGAAGGTTTTTAACGAGGCCACAACTTGTCTTCACATCACCTAAGTCCTATCTCGGTCCAAGACTATAGAAGTTTACATTTTATTTCATTCCATTTAAAAAGCTTATGTTAAACTCTAGTTTCCTTTTTTTGTCTTTGTCGAAACCCTAGAGGATTTGTCTCTGGTTTCTTATTTAAAGGGTTCTCTACACCCTCTTGTAATCATCCATGTTAACTTGAAGAGATGAAAATGAACAAAAGAGAGAGATGAGATGGAGGCAAAATATTGACATCAAGAGAAGAGAAGAACATCTGTGTACATAGGCAAGTGACATAGTTGACTACATGCCTCAACTACATGTGAGCTGATATAGTCAACTACCTGCCTCAACTACATACGAGCTGATATAGTCGACTACATGCATCGACTACATGCATCAACTACATAGGCAAGTGATATAGTTGACTATATCACTTGCCTACGTGCGAATCAGTTCAAAATCAGAGTTGGCGCCAAGGAATTCAGTTTGAATTCAAATGGGACCTGTCTCTTTCTCGTCCAGACTGCAAGCAGAACCCTTGTCCTCTTACTGAAATAATAGTTTAATCCTTCCTTAAGATAGTATTAGTTTATTGGCTTCCTTGTCTTGTATTGTTGTTCCTTGGCTATATTATGCCTCCCTTGTCCACGAAATTAATCAAGCAAAGAGGAGTTCTCTTTCTTCACTATTCTCTGGTTCTATACTCTCTTAGTCTCTCATTCTCTCTAATCCCTCTGGTTACACACGAACTCACCCTCTTTGATACTCAAGAACACTCTCATACTCTTCACTGCATTCTCTTTGATTCTCACTTAATCTCTTCATTCTCTTTCTCTTAGTTTCGACCATACTCTGTTTCTTCACTCTGTTCTTCACTCTGTTCTTCATTTACTTACATGGTATCAGAGCCATAAGCTCCTAAACCTCATACTTTCTTCCGCAAATACTCTCTACACTCTTCTCCCTTTCATTCTATCCGATTAGTTCTTGCATATCTTGAGGAACACTCTTTTATCCAGTGGATATTAGGTCTGTTCTTGCGAGTATCTTGACAGTCCAGAGCATAAAAGCTCTTGAAGACCTCATTTCTTCCGCAAATTCCCTTTAAAAAGAAAAGAAAAGTTTTTTTGTTCATAATCTTCTTGGATACAACTCTTTATCCACTGGTCCAAAGGTTTTCCAGGAGGGAAGAACCTCACCAGTACTGAAGATAAGAGTGTATATCAGTCTTTGAAACCCCAAGAAAGCTTCAGCTCAGTCCAGGAAACTTCATCAAAGTCCAGATTCAAGTTCTGTTTCTTGTAAACCAGTTGGTACACTCTATTGTCCACTGGTCAAAACTCTCTAAGATGGAGAGCCCTAATGGAATGGTGACTACAGAAACTTCAAGGAGTCCAAAGAAGAAACCAAACAACCTCATCTGGTCCAAAATGCTGAAGATAATCCATGGAAGAAACCATTCTTGGAGAAAGGTCTCTATAGGAGCATCAAAGCTAGGCTGTTCTAATCTTTCTCTGGCCAGCCATGCTGAAGCTCTGTTTCTGACCAACAAAGCCCACGACCAGCAAGAGGACAGGAGGGGTTTGAAGTGTCTCCTTGACCAGAAGGAGATAATCCAGAAGATGAGGTGTTGGACAGTCAATTCACACCTCAAACACTCCAAATTCAAGTGATTCACAGCCATGGAGGTTCAAGGAACTAGCTCAGGTTCCTTGGCTGTAAGTTAACCTCCTGAACTCTAATAAGAGCTTGTTTAATTGTTTAAATTGTTTCTGGTTGCGTTGAGTGTGTGTTTAGTATCTTAAGGACAGTTTAATGTTACTAGAGTTTTTGAACCTAGTTTCTGTCCCATGATGCTTAAACATTGTGTATGCATTGTTCTAGGAGTTTACTAGCATGGTTATGTCTAGTTAATTTCCTAGTTTAATTATTTGTGAATTGTTTTGTTCTTGGGACAGGTTCAAGTGCTAGAGTTGTTGAACCTAGTTTCTGTCCCATAATACAAAAAACTGTGTGTGTGGTTCTGTTTTGAATTGTTTCTAAGCTTGCTAGCATGGTCATGACTAGTTACTGCTTTAGATAAATTGTTTGTGTTCAGAATTGTCTAGGCGAGTTGTCTAGAACCTGGTTTGAGTCTTGTGGCATTGCTAGAGGTCTAGGAGAGTTTCCTGGTCATGTAATGCATCTATATGTTGGCTCTATGTCTTGTTTTGCATCCATAGGTTGTTCCTGGTCCTGTGATGCATTCTTAAACTGATCAAGGTGATTAGATGAGTTATCTAGTCTCTGTTTTTGACATTTAATCATAGTGTTGCTTAAATGGTCATTAAAATTTGCCTAAATGCCTTGTAATTGATGAGTTATCATTCCTGTGCATTTAGTGAGTTGTTTGCTTGGATTTGAACTGAATGAGTTGTTTAGATTCAGTCCATTGCATCTTGTTAATCATTATGGATCAGACTTGGTGTGTTATCAAGCTCTGATCCTAATGTGTGGTCTAATTCTTGCTGGAGGTTGAGTGATGTTTCAGGTACACAAGAGGTGCTAGCTGTCTATCACCAATCCGAGACAAAGAAGAAGGCTTTGCCCATGCTGTTCAGAGCCTACACATGATGTAAATTCCTGTAAATCCAGAGCCTACACATGATGTACATTCCTGACCATGGAGAGACTGTTGGTGAAGAGTCCAGATGGTAGTAAGTCGTGGCTGAGATAGAATATGGCTGAGCTTTGAAGATACTTCAGGAAGGAGTATTGATGAAGAGACAGACCAGTGTTTGATCAGTCATCCACCAGGCTGGATCTTCTCATCACTTGTGTGTAGAGAACCGGTTGATTTAAGCGCAGGCCATTTGGTTGTTGAGCTCCTGGTTCCAAGAGACACACAAGGAAGAGTTATTCTAGGCAGTGGAGAGGAGATCAAGGGAGGAGGAACTGGTTGACTTAAGCGCAGCTGTTGGGGTGATGCGCTCCTGGTCCTAGCTCAGTCTTGCTCACTTCCAAGCTTGGTTCATCCCTATTCTCTCTGGATCAAGCTTGAGGAGGGGTAATGAAGAAGCAATCCTGAAGATCCAGCCGCCACAAGCCATTGGCAAGAAGTGGAGTTCACTCTTGCTTCATTCCTCACCAGCCGGATCAAAGAAGCTATCATGAACTCATTGCAACCTTGCAAGCTTGGACCTTCACCTATTCTCGGTTCCAAGCTTGAGGGGGAGTGTGAATGAGCTTCCTATGATCTGAGAGATGTCTTACCAAGTGGGGAATCAAGTGGAATTCACTCCCTACCATAATGATGAAAGGGAAGCACCTTAAACTCATCTCAAAACATTCATTGCTGTTCTTATGATTAAAATGTTATTGAGATTGTTGTGATTAGTGCATTACCTTGAGAACTGATGCACCTGTGGGATATTGTATCAGGTACCTTACTTGAGACTCAATGAAGCAAAGAACCGGTCCATCCTTACCTATCAAGATGGCGAGTAGTCAGAAAGAGAGGGGGAGACACAAACCGGGGTCTAAGAAGAGTCCAAGGTGTTGGTGTGTGCAAGTGATGGAGTCCACGCTTGCACCACAAGTTAGGCCACGATCCAGAGCCTAAGGACTCCACCATGATAAATCTGAAGTTCCTTAGGCTCACTGGCCAATCCCTAGGCTTTGGAGAACTCTACTCTTTTCCTTGGTTGGTTTTATCCCTAAGGAGGGTTTTCTGGCCAAGGTTTTTAATGAGGGAGTTTCTTCAAGGTTCCAAGCTTGTCCAAGGATCTCCTATGGTCAAGCTTGAGGGGGAGTGTTAACTTGAAGAGATGAAAATGAACAAAAGAGAGAGATGAGATGGAGGCAAAATATTGACATCAAGAGAAGAGAAGAACATCTGTGTACATAGGCAAGTGACATAGTTGACTACATGCCTCAACTACATGTGAGCTGATATAGTCAACTACCTGCCTCAACTACATACGAGCTGATATAGTCGACTACATGCATCGACTACATGCATCAACTACATAGGCAAGTGATATAGTTGACTATATCACTTGCCTACGTGCGAATCAGTTCAAAATCAGAGTTGGCGCCAAGGAATTCAGTTTGAATTCAAATGGGACCTGTCTCTTTCTCGTCCAGACTGCAAGCAGAACCCTTGTCCTCTTACTGAAATAATAGTTTAATCCTTCCTTAAGATAGTATTAGTTTATTGGCTTCCTTGTCTTGTATTGTTGTTCCTTGGCTATATTATGCCTCCCTTGTCCACGAAATTAATCAAGCAAAGAGGAGTTCTCTTTCTTCACTATTCTCTGGTTCTATACTCTCTTAGTCTCTCATTCTCTCTAATCCCTCTGGTTACACACGAACTCACCCTCTTTGATACTCAAGAACACTCTCATACTCTTCACTGCATTCTCTTTGATTCTCACTTAATCTCTTCATTCTCTTTCTCTTAGTTTCGACCATACTCTGTTTCTTCACTCTGTTCTTCACTCTGTTCTTCATTTACTTACAATCCAGCTTTTTAATATCAAGTTATCTTTTCTCCTTGACGGCTCTCTCTCTAGAAAGGTGTCGAGTTTCTGGTGTGTAGTATCCAGAGTCTAAGGGTGTCTAATTTGGTGTGTCATATCCAAGTTATTCATCTAGGAGTATCAAGAGATCATCCATCCCTCTTGTGTCACCATTCAATCCACACGCCTTGAAGGACTTGAGTCTCTGATTCGTTCTTGCAAGGATCTATCCATTCCCATCAACCAAAGAGCATCCTAGGGACGCATCAAGTGGTATCAGAGCAACTTTGGTTGGGAAGTACTCGCTTTCTCTCTTTGCTTTTGTTTCTTGTTTGATTTCTTGTTTGCTTTTGATTATTGCATCCGTGTAGCATCTTTTGTTTCCGGTTGTGTTTTCTTGTTTCAATCCGTGTTTCATCTTTATCACCTTGAATAAGCAGTAGAACTGATTTGTTTAGGGCTGCTCGTGTGCATAAGAGATTAGACAAGGAATTTTAAGACTTTCCTTTCTTGGTTTTTTTCGAAAACCCTAGAGAGAGAAGAACCCTAGCCGCATGCATCATCTTGTCGATCACTTTGTGCATTAGTTTAGCTTGTCTATCACCTTGAACACGAGCATATTGAGGCTATTAGGGTGCTAGAAAACCTTAGGAGTGATTAGGAAAAAGCTTAGAAGTGTTTCCTTTTTGCTTGAATCTTTTTCCTTTTTTTGCTTGCCGATTTCCTTTTCACTTTTGTCTTGCATTGTAAGCTTGTTTGCTTTTCCTTTTTGCTTGTTTTCTTTTTCCTTTTTGCTTGTCTTGTTCCCTAGAAACCTTTTACTGGTTATTTTGGTTACCTTTGCGTGCAGGAAGCATGGAAACCGAGTCTGAAGAAGAAGCTTCACTCGCCAGGAAGGACAAGTATCTCATGGTGGCTATGTCGGCTCAACTTAACCAAAACATGGTAGCAACCATGACCAAGATGTTGAGGACCAACCTCAGTGACATCAGAAGAGAGTTGAGAGAAGACATAAGGAGAGCTGCTAGTCACTTACCAAACCAAGAGACTAGGAGAGAAGAGAGACCACAAGCGGCACACCAAGCAAATCGCCAAACAACTCGCCAAGAACATTATGGTTATAAGGAGACTGACAATGAGTATGAGCACCTCAGTTCATCCTCAAGAAGACATAGGCGTGTCCAGAAGAGAAGGATGAACCAGGGAGATGAGCTTGCTGGTTTGAAGATCAAGATACCCCCATTCCATGGCAAAGCTGAGTGGGAGAAGAAGATTGAAAGCCTTGATGGAAAGGAACCAGTCTCTAAGCCATCTAAAGAAGATAAACAATTCTGTTTATTCAGTGAAGAGGTTAAGGAGGCATTGTTACAAGTAATGATGGGTGTGGAGAAGCAAATCAAACGGACCAACACAACACGTCCATCCATTGAAACACAACATCAAGAACCAGCACCAGTTGCGCCTATCCAAGAAGATCAAGACAAGGTGACCTCACATACCTTTCATAAAGAAGAACAGCCTGTTCAGAACGTCATGGTCCCTTTAACACAACATATGGTAGCAGAGAAGACACTCAGGGAACCTCAGAGAGCTCATAGAATGAATCAACTAGTTGTCTTTGATCCATGTGATTTCCAAAGGGCCTTCTTAGGTACTTTTCTGTTCACTCCTTTTGTTTGGTACAAGAAAGGAGAAGTGGAACTATCAAGACACGACTTGGACATGAGACATGTTGTATTTGAGCCTGGAGGAGAGGTCTTGAATCAGAAGAACAAGATCAAACAGGTTAAGAAGAGTTCAGCTGCACCAACATTGGATTTTGTAGATTTCTCATCCTTTGAAGATAAGGGGTTGCACGTCTCAGCTCAGCAAGAGTTTCACTATGAAACCAACTGGAGAATGAAGCCAAATCAGTCACGGATCCAACAAACCAGACAACACAGAGAATGGCCTTCTGATCATCAAGATATTGCTAGTTTTGCAAAACATGCCGGTTTGGATCTTTCCCAAGAGGAACTTATGTCTGATTGTGCTGGAAGCTCACAGACCTACTCGTGGAGACCTGGAGAATATTTCCACAATATTATCACCCTTGGAGAGTGCTCTGTTCGTGCTAGAACAAGTTGGGGTCATAAGGAGTTTGAAGTTGATCAAAAGGACTTGCATCTTGACCATATCAAGATATGGAAGCCACCAGATATGCATCAACTTCAGTACCAATGCAAAGATTATCAAAATGTAATTGGAGATGAAGGAGT
This sequence comes from Moricandia moricandioides, assembly GCA_905132885.1. Lineage (NCBI taxonomy): Eukaryota > Viridiplantae > Streptophyta > Magnoliopsida > Brassicales > Brassicaceae > Moricandia > Moricandia moricandioides. Next base: position 2,270 of record CAJHQQ010005063.1, on the reverse strand, counting down.
CACTAGAGTCAATGGTGAAGTGATTACTGGAGCAGGAGAAGAACTCATGTTTTCTTCTCAAATCAAACAGAAACCACCAGATGAACTTAGTCTACAACAATCTCCAAGGAAACCAATCTGGGGTAACTATCTAAACTCAAAGAAAAACATGAAGCCTGATTTGCTTGCTGTGGGTTGATGTGATCATGGACCGGATCACTAAGGAAGACAATGGGGAGAGTTTAGATGAGCAACATGAAGCCACAATGCATCAACCATTTGATGAGGATGCTCTAACCATTCATGAAGGTCCCATGACTCGTTCCAGAGTCAAGAAGCTTAAGGAGAATGTTGTTGGATTACTCACTTCACATCCACAACAAGAAGGTCTTGGACAAGGTTTGATCCGAGATGTCTTGATCACCATTCAAGCCATCTCTACACCAAACTGAGGTAGTGTCTAGGCAGACATGGAGTGCGTGCTCTTTTCCTTGCTTTTGGTTTTGTCCCACGAGGTTTTCTAGAAGGAAGGTTTTTAACGAGGCCACAACATGTCTACAAATCACCTAAGTGCTACACTCGGTCCAAGACTAATAGAAGTTACATGTTATTTCATTTTAAACTTTAGACTATAGTTTTTATTTCTTTCCTTTTTTGAATCATTGTCGAAACCCTAGAGGCATGTCTCTGGTTTCTTATTTAAAGGGTCCCTTATACCCTATTGTACTCACGCAACCTTTTTCTATTGAAGTCATTCATCTTTTGCGGCTCTCTCTCTCTCTAAAAGAAGTGTGCCGAGTTCTGGTGTGTCATATCCAGAGTTAAGGGTGCTTAGTTTGGTGTGTAATATCCAAACCATTCACCTAGGAGTATCAAGAGTTCATTCATCCCTCTTGTGTCACCATCCGATCCACACGCCTTGAAGGACTTGAGTCTTGTGATTCGTTCTTGCAAGGATTATCCATTCCCAACAACCAAAGAGCATCCTAGGGATGCATCAGGTGGTATCAGAGCAACTTTGGTTGGGAAGTACTCGTTCTCTCTTTGTTTTTGTTTCTTGTTTGATTCCTTGTTTACTTTTGTTAATCGCATCCGTGTAGCATCTTGTGTTTCCCGGTTGTGTTCTTTTGTTATTCAATCCGTGTTCAATCTAAATCAACTTGAATAAGCATTAGAACTCTTTTACCTTAGGGCTGCTCGTGACTGCATGAAAGTTTAGACAAGAATTTTAGACTTTCCTTATTTGATTCATCCGGAAACCCTAGTGAGAGAAAAACCCTAAGCCGCATACCTTTACTTGTCGATTGATTTGTGTCTTGCTCTGAGTTGTTTATCACCTAGAACACGAGTAAGAGAAGTTTATTAGGGTGCCAGGAAACCTCAGAAGTGTTTAGGAAAAAGATTAGAAGCTATTCCATTTTGCTTGCAATCGATTTCCTTTTTAAGCCGATTTCCTTTTCACTTTTGTTTTGCTTTGTACGATTGTTTTCTTTGCCTTTTTACTTGTTTTTCTTTTCCTTTTTGCTTGTCTTCTTCCCTAGAACTCCTTACTGGTTGTCTTGTTTGTTGTTAAGCAGGAACAATGGTGTCCGAGTCTGAGGAAGAGGCCGAACTCGTCAGGAGAAACAAACTCCTCATGGAAGCAATGACCAATCAACTTAACCAAAGTATGGTGGCAACCATGACCGAGATGATGAGGACCAATCTCAATGACATCAGAAGAGAGTTAAGAGAAGACATAAGGAGAGCTACTAGTCACTTACCAAACCAAGAGACTAGGAGAGAAGAGAGACCACAATCGGCACACCAAGCAAATCGCCAAACCACTCGCCAAGAGCATGATGGTTATGAGGAGACTGATGAAGAGTATGATCACTTTAGTTCATCCTCAAGAAGACCTAGGCGTGCCCATGAAAGAAGAGTGAATCAAGGAGATGATCTTGCCGGTTTGAAGATCAAGATACCCCCATTCCATGGCAAGGCTGATCCGGATGCCTATCTTGAGTGGGAGAAGAAGATTGAGCTAGTCTTCCAGTGCAAGCAATACACCAACCACAAGAAGATTCAAATTGCTGCCACTGAGTTCTATGACTATGCCTTGAGTTGGTGGGATCAATACCTCACAACTCGTAGAAGGAATGGAGAGGAACCGGTTGAGACTTGGACAGAGATGAAGTCAATCATGCGCAAGAGGTTTGTTCCAAGCCATTACCTTAGAGACTTGCACCACCGGTTGAGGAAGCTTACACAAGGTTCAAAATCAGTGGAGGAGTACTACCAAGAGATGGAGT
>CAJHQQ010005062.1:0-20925 GCA_905132885.1 Moricandia moricandioides | reverse complement strand
TGAAATGGAAGCTGTGGTGTTTCCCTTGAAGATATGGAGATCATATCTGTATGGAGCCAAAGTGCAGATACTTACAGACCATAAAAGTCTAAAGTATATATTCACTCAGCTTGAGTTAAACTTGAGGCAGAGGAGATGTATGGAGTTTGTTTCGGATTATGATCATCCAGGAAAGGCTTACCTAGTGGCTGATGCCTTGAGCCGCAGGAGAGCGGAGGTATGAGGCCGAGAGGGAGGCTACTGAATTGGAGGAGATGGTTCGGTCACTGCACCTCAATACATTGGTTGGACAGGATGAGCCATTGGGATTGGAGGCAGTGTATAAGGCCGATCTACTCACCAGGATTCGTCAAGCTCAGGGCTTGGATGAGAACCTTAAGAAGGTTGCTTCCAACGGCAAGAATGAGTACCAAACGGCGAGTAATGGTACTATCTTGGTCAATCGAAGGATTAATGTTCCTAACAATCAGGAACTGAAGGAAGAGATTATGAGGCAGGCTCATAAGTTTAAGTTCTCGGTCCATCCGGGATTGAACAAGGTGTATAGAGACCTGAAGAGGTATTACTATTGGGTAAGAATGAAATCTGATGTTGCTGAGTGGGTGACTAAGTGTCCAACTTGCCAGCTTGTGAAAGCAGAGCATCAGGTTCCAAGTGGTCTACTTTAGAACTTACCTATACCAGAGTGGAAGTGGGATCACATTACAATGGACTTTGTGACTGGTTTCCCCACGACCAGGAACCGGAAGGACACTGTATGGGTTGTAATCGATCGTTTGACCAAGTCGGCACATTTCCTAGCCATTCGGAAAGGGGAAGGTGTAGATCAGATTGTGAGATTATACATGGATGCGACCGTGCGGTTGCATGGCATGGTGTTCCAGCAAGCATTGTCTCGGATAGAGATCCAAGGTTTACATCATACTTCTGGCAGGCTTTCTAAAAAGCCTTGGGAACCAGAGTAAACATGAGTACAGCCTATCATCCTCAAATGGATGGCAGTCCGAGAGGACGATCCAGACCTTGGAGGATATGCTAAGGGTATGTGTTTTAGACTGGGGAGAGTCTTGGGAGAAACACTTACCTTTGGTAGAATTTTCATACAACAACAGCTTCCATACAAGCATTGGTATGTCGCCATATGAGACTTTGTATGGTAGGCCTTGTAGGACACCTCTATGCTGGACCCAATTGGGGGAGCGTAGTATGTTGGGTCCTGAGATTGTGGAAGAAACCACTGAGAAGATCAGGATGGTCAAGGAAAAGATGAAAGAAGCGCAGGATCGCGAGAAGAGCTATGCTGACAAGCGTAGGAAGCATCTTGAGTTTGAGGTCGATGACCTAGTGTATCTCAAGATGATTACTTTCAAGGGTAGGACCAGGGTTTCTAGACAAAATAAACTGGATCCTAGGTACTTGGGTCCGTTCAGGATCATAGAAAGAGTGGGTGCAATGGCATACAAGTTGGACTTTCCATCGAAAATGGATACATATCACAATGTATTCCATGTATCCCAACTCTGGAAGTGCCTAACTGATCAAGACATTGTTTTGCCTGAGATTCCTGCTGATCTGGGCAAGAACCTAACCTTAGAGACAAGGTCGATTCGTATCGTAGATCGGTCAGAGATGTCAATGAGAAAGAAGACGGTTCCCATGATTAAAGTGGTGTGGGATTACAATGGTAAAGACCTCATCACTTGGGAAACAGAATCAAGGATGAAAGCTGAGTATCCAGAGTGGTACATTCAATTCCTTCCCGAGGAAACACTTAACTCGGATTCGAGGACGAATCCCATGTTAGTGGGGGAGACTTGTCATGTCCACGATCCTAGATAAGATCGTCCGGACGGGCCATGGTGCGAGGAGACGCACCAGTCGGGTTGTGAGACCTTGAGACAAGCGTATCATGGCCCAAAATGATGGTTCAGGACCTCAGTCAGCTGAGACTTAACCATGGTACGATGGAAATAAGGGTAAAGAAGCTGGACGAGTAATTTGGGAGCTGGCCGATTTCTGGATCGAGCTCAGTCTGCTAGGTGCATCTGGAAACTAGCTCACCTTTATTTAATCAGCTCATAGGAGCTTGAAGACTAGCTCACTCAGATGGGGACAGTTGGGGATCAGCTCATCTCAGTTGGGCGGAGTGTTTTCGTCCGGACCAATGTGGGACGGTTTGACCCAGTTCATCACAGGTCGGGCCAGGGTATTGGGCAAAGGCCCAGAAGTGTAAACTAAGGCTCAGGAACCGATTCGGAAGAAGGGAAGGAAACCACCAAGGGCGGTTATGGACGGTTGGGAAAAACGGGAAACCGCCCCTTTTGGATCTAAGGATTTGGTAACTGCCTTCCAGGCGGCTATGGGAAGTTGGGGATCGATTTCTCCTCCTATTGTTCTTGGTTCCTGTCGAGAATATCATTTTCTCAGAGACAGAAAACTCAAACAAACTTCTAGAGAGAATGGAGAGACAAATCGACAGTTGGGCGATTTGATCTATTGGTGGTTTCTGACCGATTCTGGTGAGAGTCGTCTGTGAGATTGAGAAGATGGATACTAGACAGAGAGAAAAGGATAAGGAGAAGGAGAAGGAACAAGCCACTGGAGAACGTACCCCTAAGGTGAGAGGTGTGGCCAAGGACCACCGAACATGGTCTGCGGATGATCCGTTGGATACATGGTTTGGTATGGTTCGTTTGGTTACACCTATCTCTGATTTCTTCTACTCTGTTCTTCATCTATTTCTTGTTGTGGTATTGAATGTTGATGTCTCAGATATGGAGGCGCTGATCCTGGTCTTTGGCCGGATCAAAGAAGCCATGAAAGTTCATGGTTTGGTTGGACTGTTCATGGTCTAGATCTATATGATCTGGTCTGATCACGGAATTCTGTTTATGGGAATCTTTTAGTTGGTATTTATCATGAATTATCATGAATTTTAATTAGTATTTTGACCACTTTTGAAAGTGGCCAGTTTCAGCATTTTAAGTGTTTTTGATGTCTAGATACGATCCAACCATGCAGTGTGATAGATTCTTGTGTTGATATCTAATCATGTGTTTGTGTGTGTTGTGGATGTCGGATCCAGGAACAGACTTGTACCGTGGTAAGGGAAAAGCACCGTGAGGACCGTGGCCATGGGAAGATGTGTGGTGAATGGGTCGATCTGTTAATTGTGTTATCTTAGTATCCTATTGTGCAACTTGTGAATTTATGTAATTTTAGTGTGTAATCTATCTATGCTGAACGAATAAATGATGGTTAATTCTGACTTATCTATCTATGAAGTACTTATCTGACTCTGATTGTTTAAATATGCTTTCAATGAACCTCAACTACTGATGATTACTTAGAAAAAATATTGCACATAAAATGGAATCAAACTATTAGATTTGTTTGGTAAGACTGCGGTCTGGTTGGATTTAGGAATCCATTATGGGTCTTACAAAGCCATACTTGGACAGAGAGCTATAAGGAAACATGAATAGAGGTTCAGTCGAATCATTTTGAAGAATGGTCGAGTAGAAACAAGAATTAGTCGAAGAGACAGAACCAAAGCTTCGAAACGGCCAAGGTCGAGCATGGTGAAATTTCAAAGTATGTAAATCAAGTAAGCCTTGATATCAATCATCACTATGGGTTAAAATAAGACATTTGTTCGAGTCAAAATGAATTTGGAATGAGCCACAGTGAAGATGTTCCAGAGGAAGGTAGTTTTGGCCGATATGGTCGAAATGATCTAGCTAAGGACAATGGAAGCCAAAATGAGTTGTGAAAATATGGCAAAGGATTTAAAAGGAGAGTTTTATACATTTCCTCAACTTTTTGAGATGGTCAACTCAGAAGTCAAACTCAACCAAAGTCAAAGGAGAGAGAATGAACCCCATTGGTCCATACAACCCATCCCCTCAACCAATAGGAGCATGCCACGTGGAGGGGACCAAATTCCTTAAATCCTGTATATGGTGTGGAACAAATAAAAGTATTTTATGGTGAAGAAATCAGGGGCAAAAGACATCTAGAGAGCAAGAAGACATGAAGATACCGTTTGTTCCCAAAATGGGGTACATTTGGTAACGGAAGCTATGGGCTGAAAGAAAGATTTCTACATGAAACCCACGATCTCTAAGCTTCATTTAGAACCCAAGGGAAGTATTTTATTTGGCTGGAGCACAAGGAAAGCAGATTTGAAGATTGAAGACCCAAAGGAGTCAAAATGGGCCATTTTGGTGGTTTGGTTAAGAAGGAATAAAGTTCATGGAAACATGTCAGGAACGAAAACGTCCATGCAGTGGCTCTTCTACTACACCTTTTGGTAAACATGAGCAAGGGAGACAAGCCTAAGGAGTAGGATTCATATGTGTTTAGCTTAAAGGCCATTTTGGAGCTAAAAAGTGGTGAGGTGGAAACCACACTTGGAGTTCAAGTTTCATGATGAATTTTGATACACTTAACTTGCATGTAATTTTGTTTTATCTTCTAGAATATGGCACGAAAAAGAGTTGATTAAGTGTACTTACTTGCAAGCATACATTTGGAGAGGTTTTTGGTGACAAGTGTAACAACACATGTCAAGTGTTCCCACCCCACTCTTTGGCTATAAATAAGACCAGTAGAATTCATTTTACAAGTTCAGAACCCCCTTGTGCTTTCTCTCACAGTCGATCTTGTGGTTTGTTCTTGAGAGAGAAAGTGACCAAAACCGATAAAATTTTCTAGTGAGTGAGGTGAGTGTAGGAGGTCTTTCCGTGTGTTGATCCTTAATCTAGGAGAGGTGGTAAGGTTTTAGGTTTGCGTTTATAGGTTTCCTTTTTCCTCTTAGCCTTTTGCTTCTTTTGATCGGTTTTGGTGTAACCCTTAGGTCTTTTGCTTTTGGAGGTGTTGTACGGCTTGTGAAGACCTAGGTGGGTTTCCCTGAGTGTGCTTGTGTATTGTGTGTGCTAACCGTTTGTGTGTGCAGGCTGGAGAGCTTAAGCCGTGATGGTTCATGAGCTTGAACCATATTTGCGGTTTGTGTGTGTGTATGGGAGTTGGTAGTCCCCATACTTGACTGTTTATTCCTGATGCATGTTATAATTGTGTTTGTTGTGTTCGCTAGATATTTTTTTTACTCATGCATGTACGATTGCATCATTATCTAGACATTGTAGTGTGTTGAATCACAAGGGATTTGAGTGAGACTCTCTCATGTCGGGTGTGTATTTTTGTTGCATGCATTGTTAGTTTTGTAGTTGCATTGTTTAGTAGTTGCATTGTTTAGTAGTTGCATTGCATGTAGTGTAGTTGGGGTTGCATAGAGATTTGAGTGAGACTCTCTCGTATGACGGGTAGTTGTTTAGGGTGTGTCTTGTTTTTGAGTCATCTCGCGCTAAGTCTAGACCAAGAATTGCATGGTGGTTAGAGGTGGAGCTCCCTCATGCTGGTTGTATTTTGTGCTTTGGGTCTAGAATAGTGCGAGTGTGTGTGTGTGTTGTGCATCTAGTCTAGGTGCACATTGCATGGAGGTTAGAGGCGGAGCTCCCTCATTCTGGTTTGTCTTGTGTTGTGCCTTGACTAGAATGCATGGCCATCTCAGGGTTAGATTGGGAGAAGCCCAATTCTCCGATGATGTGGACCCTGGGGTTAGATTGGGAGAATCCCAATTCTCCAGTGGTGGAGTTACCGACTCTCCACGGCTCGTCACGTGAAGTGGGTCGCGCCCATGGACGAGCGCTGCATGACGATGTGGCCCGGCTTAGATTGGGAGAAGCCCAATTCTTGGAGCGATGTTTTTCGATTATGTGACTCTCGTGTTTTTGGTCGGGATTGTTGAGGGTGGAGGGTGAGGGCTCCGTGGTGTGAAGGGATCCCGGGGGGCGTGGAGTGTGGCTCCATCCTTTGTGTGTTTTTTTTTTTGAGTCTTTCAGTCTAGGATTGAGTCTAGATTTTCTTTGTGTGTTGCTAAGTCTCGGGGGCGAGACTGGGGTAGTAGAGTCATTGCATTGCATTTCATGTTTAGTTTATTGCGTTACATTTCATGTCTAGGTTGTTGCATTAGTAGTTGAATGTTTATTCTTCCGCATTGTTTGTTAGCATGCATATTTATTTGTGATTGCTTGTTTTGTGTTTCAGCATGGGCTGAAGGGGGAATTTTTGTTTTGTTTAGGGAACTCACTGAGTAATTTTCAATTACTCATGCCCTCTTCTACTATGCAGGTAACCTTAGAGGGTCGGGCGTTTGCGGGGTGCACAGGACGAGGCCAGCGTATTTTTCCAGTGTTGTTTGCAAGGAGCAAGATGTTTATGTTTTCACTCGTTTTGTTTTTCATGGGTACCCGTTTGACTTGATATTTTCTTTTGTTGTATTTTGAGGACTTAGTCAAGTTCCCGAATTTTTAAAATAAATAAAAGTATGTTTGTTTAATAAAATCCCCCTAGAACGCTGATATATAGTTTTGTCCAAACTTAACACATCTCTCGACCAAGGTACGGGTTGGCAAGCCTTAGGCCGAGGTTGAGAGGGGCAGTATTGTGGTCAGACTGGTCGAGACTTTGGATTTGTTATGAAGTTTTGACTGGACTGACTGCGGTACTCGCCAAACTGTAACGCTTCAGAGTCGTTCCGGGTTAGTCCGGCCTAGGACGGTCCGGGGGTGTTACACATTGGCCTTTTTTTCAAGTCAAGATGCTTTTTATGCCGTCTATGATAATCTTGTTAGCCGCTTCTGCTTGACCGTTGCTCTGGGGGTAGCGCAGAGTGGAAGTGCTTAGACGAATTATCCATCTGTCGCAGAATTTACAGAGCTTGCCTGATGTGAATTGGGATCCGTTGTCGGTGACGATCTCGTAGGGGAGTCCGTGTCGGCATATGATGTTTTTCCATACGAATCCGTAGACTTCGGTGTCAGTGACTGCGACAGAGGAATCTGCTTCGACCCATTTTTGTGAAAAATCGGTTTGGACGAGGACGTAGCGTCTTTGTCGTAAACTTGGCATTGGTCCAATTATGTCCAATAGCCCTTCAAATGAACGGGTATGGTGTCGTCGTCGTATGCAAGGTTTCTGTCCGAGAGTGCATCGTTGGCATGTGTCCTTGACAAATGTCGCAACATCGAGCATAGGTCTTGCAGTCGGAGTTCATAGTGGGCCAGAAGAAACCAAGGCTTTTGACTTTCAAAGCCAAGGGTCAGCCGCCCGTATGGTTTCCAGCGGCGCCTTCGTGTGTCTCAGAAATGAAAATTCTGGTTTCTTCCCTGTGAATGCACTTCAGGAGAACCTTGTTTGAGGTGTACCGATGGAGATCTCCGTCGATCAAAACATAATGGGTGCTGCGTGCTTTTAATCATCGTGCCATCCACTTATCGGGAGGCAGTTTGCCGTTGGTGAGGTAATCGATTAGTTCAGTGTGCCAATCCGGACTAGACTGGTCGTCTTGTCTCGAGTCGGTATCTTGTTTTGTTTCCATCAACCGGGTAATAGCGGTGACGATCATGTTCGTTTAGGTGGATAAGGTAATGTCCGGTTTGTCGATCCGGTTGATAAGGATCGTTCGCTTGACTTGATCGTGGATTTTACTACCCAGAGCAGCGAGGGAATCAGCGAATACATTTTTCATCGCGGGGAAGTTTTATGAGTTCGAAGAATTCGAAATCCTTGGTAAGACTTTGCACAAGTTTAAGATACGCGTCCATTCTTTCGTTCCGGGTGTCGTAGGCACCGCTAAACTGGCTAGTAACCAGCTGTGAGTTGCAGTAAGCGCTAAGTCGTTTCGACTTGACAGGTTTTTCCAAGCGTAGGCCCGCGATAAGAGACTCGTATTCTGCTTCGTTATTGGATGCGGCAAAACCAAAACTGAACGACTCTCTGATCAGCTCGCCGTTAGGCGATTGCAGTTCGACACCGCCCCCCGAACCTTTGTTCGTAGAGGATTCATCTACATGCAGGATCCAGTTCGGGTTTGGCACGACTAGGTCCTGTTCAAGTTCTGGGGCGAGCTCGATCAGAAAATCAGCTAGGACCTGAGATTTTGCCGCGGTTCGGTTCTTGTAGGTTATGTCATGCTCGTTGAGCTCGATGGCCCATTTGGACAATTGCCCTTATTGGTTGGTGTTCTGCATGACCATCCAGAGGGGATGAGTGCTCAAGATCTCAATGGAATGGGATTGAAAGTATGGTCATAGTTTCCTCGCGGAGGTGACAACCGCAAGTACCATTTTCTCGAGTATTGAATGTATGGGTCCGTCATGCGTTTGCTCGTATAGTGATACGTCCTAGATTCGAACATGATCACTCAATCGGACTTAAGGGGATATGAACTCACCAAAGGGAGACCTGGTGGAATGAATGGTGACACAAAGGGTTGCGGAAGGCCCAATGATACTACCAGACTTCGATCGTTGCCGGATGTGACGCGCCGGTCCAACAAAAGAAGGTTCGAAACTTGGAGATAACCTCACCAAGAAACTAAGAAGTGTTCTAAACAAAGAAGTAAGAGATAAACTCAAATAAAAGGGGAAAACTCAATGATTTATTTCGTGTCTCTTAGGCCATATTTATAGGATTACAAGTTGTAAAGATCCAAAGAAATTGTGCTAAAAACAAGACACTGAAAGTAGAAACAAAGACTTGACTAAATAAAGTATTTGACTGAAAGTTGGACTGCCTCTTGATATAGCCACGACCAGGACTTTGAAAGGTGAAGAATATGCTCCTGATATGGGCCAAGACCTGTCCCCTTGAGGCCTGGTCAAAATCCATCTTTTGCCTTAGCCAAAATTTGATCGGTTTGTCCATTTAGCCTAAACAAGTCTGTTTTGAATCTTTTTTAAAACCATCAAGCGCAAGGATTTGTTGGACATTTAGAACATGAATAATCACCTTTGGCATTACTCAATTGGTAGTCGGTTCATCAGAAATAAGGTTAGCCAATTCCAGCTACTTGGGTGGTCGAACCAGCTCGGAAGATCGAACCTGCTTGCTTAGCTTGTCCAAGTGAGTGTCAAACCAGCTCAGCTCGTCTAGGATAATGTCAGTCCAACTCACTTGAGTATTCAGCTCATCCAAGCTAGTATCAATTAGCTCATACAGCTCCAAGGCAGTGTCGGTCGAGCTCACCGGAATGCGCACATGTCTGAATTCACGAGAACTTAAGATTACATGGTTTTTAAATGGCATAACTCCTTCTTCTGAACTACATTTGAGATGATTCTTCTTCGAGGAGCTCTGTAATTGATCTGAGAAAATTATCCATGTGATTTCATGCATACAAGCCTCGTGGTTTGGAAGATATGAGTCAAACAATGAACATATATCATTACTGCTTCACATGATATCTTTAAGTTAATTGATTGTTGCTTCCACATAGTAAATCCTTCCTTTTACAAGTTAGATTCTGGCTCGACCATGGTCTGATCAGCATGATCTGATGGTAAAACCTCGGTTGATTCGAGCTGGTCGACAAGATCACCATCTTGAGCCGTGTCCATGATCCAAGCAGGTCGGTGCTCGAACCGGGGCGCATCATTCCCTCCTTCTTCAAGAGGATTTGACCTCAAATCCATTTTACCTGAAGCAAAGGAAAATTAATCAGACAAAAACAATTTTGAAAACAAGTAAAATTCAATGAAGGATAAATTTGGAGAGAAACTTCCTTGGAGCTTTGAACTTATTTCCCTCAAGTATTTCCAGTTTCATGTTCCAAGAACACAAGTGTGGTGTCGTCCTCCTCTGCTTGCTTCCATCTGAAACTGATCCTTTATATCCTGCATTTTCAAAACAACTAGAGAAACCACATCAAATCTGCGAAAGAAATAGTCAAAGGGTTTCTCAATCCTTAAGACATCAAAAACATGATCCAAGCTCTTAGGATAATCATCAAGCACATGGGCAAGCATCAAGCAAGTAAACTGATTGCCAAAAGTTGGTTTACTAATTTTAAAATTAAGCAAATCTTTGAGACTGATAGGAAAAGAATGAGAAAGTGTCAACTTTGGAAATTTCTCAATATGAACAAAATCAAATTGATTCTCTGGTCTAAGCAGTTTCGGTTCATGCCTTTTCCAAATCCAAATTTCTTTAAACGCACAGCTCAATGAAAACAAATCATGAAAAGATTTAAGCAAAACATTTTGTACCAAGTAAAGATGTGTTTTTGTTTAGAAACTCTCGAATTAAAAACGTTCTCATGAAGAACAGTGACGATCAATCCATGATCCTTACAGTGCTTTTGGTTTTGACAGGAGGTTTACTGAGGAATCATCTTTGGTTCATTGAGGCTCACCAGCTCCAACTATTTTTCTTGTGGTGAACTCTTTGCTGCCTCTTTTGTTCGGTTTTCTTTCAATTCACCAAAATGAAAAGAAAGAAGAAAACACTCAAGCTCCATGGGCACGTCAAAGGTAACATGATTCCTTCTATGGTACTTAACAGATTCATCAGCACAAATAAATTTAGAAGTTTTAGAATTACCTCCGGGTGCTTGGCTAAGTGATGAAAACTGTACTGTCTTTGGTCTGGCCGGTTTTGTTGGATGGATCATATCTTCATAATTACATGGTCATTTCTCCTGGTTTCGGTATTTATGGAAAGCTGAGAGATTCATCTTGAATCCTATGATCGGCTTTGGCTCATGCCGCTTCTTTCTTGGGCCTGAATATCCTTTAGAAGTCTGGTACTCGCGGATAAATGGACTAGAGAACTCCGCTTTGGAAAATTCATAAATCCTTCCTCCGTGAATATTTGCATGTGATTCCAAGACTCAGTGAATCCTTGATGAGTTAGCCTTCCACGAAAATTTGTTTCACGACAAAATATCTTCTGAATGTTGAGATATTCTCCTTGGACTGATCCTCTGTCGCTGGCATCTCCAAGGTAGCCGGTTTGGACAACAATGCCTCTCCAAATCTCAGGCTGTTGGGCATGTTCAATGCTCTCATTTCTCAGAGGCTGAAACTTTCTTTCCTGGATACTCAAAACAGACACTAAAAGACCAAGATCATATGTGCAAGACAAGTACTTGTTCAAATCAAAAATAAAGATCTCTTTTCCAAGAACAAGTAGCACACATTTCAGCCTTCCAAGATGCACATCAAAGTAGACATTATAGACCAGAATGGTGTCAAGGCATGCAACAGTATGAATCATTTTCAAAACATGCCAATCCTTCTCAAAATTAGAACACAAAAGAGTAAGTTCAGATTGAGAATCATTGATCAAAAATTCAAGGCGTTTTTCAAAGAAAGTGTTGTAAACCAAGATATCATCAATGCTCAAAACAACACAATTATCACGAAATGATCTCAGAAAATGCCAAGTTTTATCAGTTTTAGAACACACAAGATCAGGCTGCAAAACAGAATCACAAGGATCACAAAAATCAGTTTCAATTTCAAGTGATTTTTGTTCCAGAAACTTCTTAATTAAAATTCCGTCCAAGGCATACGAGGATGCAAAAAAATCATCAGTGATCAGTGCATGTATAGAAAAACTCAGATCAAAGACATTTCTTTTGAAAATAAACGAATCAAAAGATTTTCTAGCACAAAAATCAGTTTGTTGCAAATCAAGATTCAATGACTTTTCAAGAGGATGAAAACCTTTGTTATGTTCCAAGAACTGATCAAAGCTCAAAATATTTCCAGAAGTGATTCGTCCTAGAGTTGGCCTTCCAGAAGTGGCTCTGATACCACTTGATACGTCCTAGATTCGGACAGGATCACTCAATCGGACTTAAGGGGATATGAACTCACCAAAGGGAGAACTGGTGGAATGAATGGTGACACAAAGGGTTGCGGAAGGCCCAATGATACTACCAGACTTCGATCGTTGCCGGATGTGACGCGCCGGTCCAACAAAAGAAGGTTCGAAACTTGGAGATAACCTCACCAAGAAACTAAGAAGTGTTCTAAACAAAGAACTAAGAGATAAAATCAAATAAAAGGGGAAAACTCAATGATTTATTTTGTGTCTCTTAGGCCATATTTATAGGATTACAAGTTGTAGAGATCCAAAGAAATTGTGCTAAAAACAAGACACTGAAAGTAGAAACAAAGACTTGACTAAATAAAGTATTTGACTGAAAGTTGGACTGCCTCTTGATATAGCCACGACCAGGACTTTGAAAGGTGAAGAATATGCTCCTGATATGGGCAAATACCTGTCTCCTTGAGGCCTGGTCGAAATCCGTCTTTTGCCTTAGCCAAAATTTGATTGGCTTCTCCATTTGGCCCAAACAAGTCTGTTTTTGAATCTTTTTGAAAACCATCAAGCCCAAGGATTTCTTGGAAATTTAGAACATGAATAATCACCTTTGGCATTATTTAATTGGTTGTTGGTTCATCAGAAATAAGGTTAGCCAATTCCAGCTTCTTGGGTGGTCGAACCAGCTCGGAAGATCGAACCTGCTTGCTTAGCTTGTCCAAGTGAGTGTCAATCCAGCTCAGCTCGTCTAGGATAATGTCAGTACAACTCACTTGAGTATTAAGCTCATCCAAGCTAGTGTCAATTAGCTCATCCAGCTCCAAGGCAGTGTCGGTACAGCTCACCGGAATGCACATATGTCTGAATTCGCGAGAACTTAAGATCACATGATTTTTAAATGGCATAACTCCTTCTTCTGAACTCCATTTGAGCTGATTCTTCTTCGAGGAGCTCTGTAATTGATCTGAGCAAATTATCCAAGTGATTTCATGCTTAGAAGCCTCGTGGTTTGGATGATATGAGTCAAACAATGAACATATATCATTACTGCTTCCCATGAGTTCTTTAAGGTTAATTGATTGTTGCTTCCACTTAGTAAATCCTTCCTTTTTCAAGTTAGATCTTGGCTCGACCATGGTCTGATCAGCATGATCTGATGGTTAAACATCGGTTGATTCGAGCTGGTCGACAAGATCGCCATCTTGAGCCGTGTCCATGATCCAAGCAGGTCGGTGCTCGAACCGAGGCGCATCATATAGAATATGGGATTTTTTCGCCTCTGTATTCCTTGGTTAAGACGGTGCTGACCGCGGTTGGGGATACCGCGATGTATTGCGACATGTTGTCCCCGTTCTCCGGCTTAGACAAGACAGGAGGTGTTGTGAGATACATCTTGAGCTGAGTGAAGGCTTCCTCGCACTTTCGTCCCAAATTAACTTCTTGTTTTTGTGCAGTAAGTCATAGAATGGGAGACATTTTGAGTAGATTGAGAGATGAATCGATTGAGCGCAGCGATGTGACCAGTTAGATGCTGGACTTCCCGACTGTTTTTCAGACTCAGGAGATCAAGTATTTCTGAGATTTTCTTAGGATTGATTTCGATGCCACGCTGCGTCACGATGTAGCCCAGGAATTCACCCGACGTGACACCAAAAGTGCATTTTGCCGGATTGAGCTTCATGCCATACTCGCTAATTACCCTAGAGCAGCCTTACAAGTGGTCGATGTGATTGGTGGCGTGGAGCGACTTGACTATCATGTCATCAATGTATACTTCCATTGTTGTTCCCAGTGTGTCGGCATACATCTGGTTGACAAGCCTCTGCTATGTTGCTCCCATGTTTTTCAGACCGACGGCATCATTTTCTAGAAGTAGGTTCCCCGATTAGAGATGAACGCTGTCTTCTCGCGGTCATCTCTGTGCATAGAGATCTGGTTATAGCCGGAGAAGGCATCCATGAACCTTAGTAGATCGTTTCCTTCGGTTGACTCGACCAGTCGGTCGATGTGCGGGAGCGGGAAACTATCTTTTGGGCATGCTCTAATTAAGTCAGTGAAGTCGACACAGACGCACCACTTTCCGTTCCTATGTTTAACGAAAACCAGATTGGCTAACCACTCAGGGTACCATACAGTACCTATGTGATAGAGCCGACCCTGAGTAGTTGTTTGACTTCATCATTCACTGCTTTTGATTGCTTGGAACCGAGTTTACGTAGTTTATGCCGAATAGGTTTGAATGTCAAGTCGACATTCATTTCGTTCATGGTTATCGTAGGGTCTATGCCTTTAATGTCGGATGTGGTCCAGGCGAAAGTGGAAGCGTTCTGTCGGATAAACGTGATGATCCTGGCTCGCATTTCATCTGAAAGATATGCCCCGACCCACAAGACCTTACTGGGGTCGGTTTCATTGATGACCACCTCGATAATTTCTTCTTTTTACCGATTGATCTTATGAATTGGTTTTGAGACGTAGTTGACTTGATAAGTTGACTTGATAGATCACGAGCCGCTAGTTGGTCACCGCGAAGGGTGCGGATTCAGCCGTCCTGTCCAGGGAATTTGACGTACTGGTGGTACGTCTAGGAGATCGATCTCATCAAGTGAAGCCAAGGTGTACAAAGGATGACATTGTACGGAGCTGACATGCTTATTACGGAAAATTTGACTAAGCGAGACACCCCGCAAGCGTATACCAGAAGGCGAATCGTTCCGAGGATTGTTTTGGATGCTCCGTTGAATCTTGTGAGGGAGCACGAGGATGGCTTCATGTGATGAGGACATTCCAACTGAACCAGAACCAGATCTAACAAAATCTGACATCCAAGACATGATCACTAAGATGTCCCAACCAGAAGTTTCCCAAGAAGTGTCCATGCCTATTGTGTTCAAGGAACCTATGACAACACAAAGAGTTAAGATACTTCATAATAAGTTTAATGAGAGCATGATGCTTGCCTTTGATCAATTTCAGGATAATCCAACTTAGGTTAAGCCAACTGGTGAACAAGTTGATCAAGAAGCAAGTATCAAGAATGATGGACCAACCGAGAAGACTAAGACCACAAATGAATACCTTTGGCCATTCATTCCGGATCAAACCCACAACAACTTGATGTCATAAGCATTGACGATCAGCACGTCTAGCATGCATTATGGATCAATCAAACCGACCCAAAGGTAAGAAGGTAAGCATTCAAATTCACATTTTCTAACGGTTTGATTGTTTTGCAGCTTTGGTCCTTTTGTTTTCTTTTATTTGAATTTTATTCCCAAACTTCCTTAGTTGGCTTGAACGCCTATTAGGGTTTTCTTTTAGTCCAAAACTTTGTATTATTTGCTTCAAAGACCCTTGAAGGCACCACGGTAATGGACATCTATATAAGTCCCCTATAAACCGTTTGTATTTTTCACGCATGATATAAAACTAAAACTTTTCCTTGTGAAAACCCTAAGAGCTCTAGTAAGACCTCGCCTCCCTGTTTCCTTGTGAGACCAGAACCTCCACGGTTTAGAGGATTGTGCTCTATCACGAGATTCCTATCCCTCGTGCAGTGCACTTTGATTCCATCAAGTTACTTGTTACTCGGATCCATTGGACGATTAGATCTTCCCAACCGGATCAACCCTCGTGTAGATCGACTCCGTCTCTCTTGCCTCGGGTCATACAGCCTTTGATAGCCTAGGCTTGTATCATTTCTGGTATAAGAGCTGAAGTTCCTTCAGAATCAGGTCGTATCTAATCTGTTTCTTTTTTTATTTGCATTCGTTTCAGTTTCATTTATGTATTTGCATTCATAAATCAAAAACGTATAAAAATCGTTTGTTCTTGTTTCATTTAGTTTCTGTCTTGCATAATCTTAGAAAAAAAACCCATAAGAATCACTTGTTTCGTGCTGCATCTAGTTGTCTTCTCATAAAACTATAAAACCCATAAAAAGAATCGATTTGTCATTTGTTGCATTTAGTAGTTTCATCTCGGTCCAAATCATAACAAAAAAAAAGTGTGTTCATCCTGTTCTTCATATTGCTGTCGAGTTTATTGTCCTATATCCTTAGTTTCATTCAAAAAAAAAATCATTAAAACTTGTTAATCAAGTTGCATATCCGAGTTTTCCATTTTTTTCGGTCGAGTTTTTCAAATTAGTTTCCTTTTCGGGTCGATAGTATTGCGGGTTTCCTTTTCTTGCTGGTCGGCCATATTCTCTTTCCTTTTTAAGTTTATTGCTAATCATTTAGGATGCTAACCTATTTAAAAAAAAGAAGAGAAATAGGAAACATTCTAATCGAGTATCATCCATCATTTACATTAAAGTTCTAAGTACACCCTTGTTTCTTGCTAGGTTGTTCGTATGGCCGCTATGGGAGATGATGTACAATCGGCCTTGATGCAAGCTATCGACGACCTAGAAGATGAGATTAGAAATGTTAGGCAAGACATCGGCACGGTCCGACAGGATTTGAGTGATCGGCTGACCCGGATTGAGCAATGACCAGTTCCTAGGCCCACCCAGCGAGTTGACTTAGGGACGGCTCAAAACAATCCTTTCCCAACCGGAGCACCCCCATGGAGGACTGGAGTTCATATCCATGACAATCTCGGCCCTAATACCAGGGACCAACGCCAAGAAGATGACCCTGGACCCCATCCTCAACCAAACCCAAGGATAAATGAGGCTCCAGAAGACTATGGAGAAGAAGAAGAGGAGGATTACAACCCACCCCACAACAACGGCTAACTCAGACCCCCTACCAGAACCACATCAAATTAGAGGCACCTGCCTTTGCTGGAAAGGTGGACCCGGAGGCTTACCTTGATTGGGAGAAAAGGATGGATCACATCTTTGAGTACTACAACCATCTGTGGCTCAACTGACAGACAACACCCTGATATGGTGGGACAGAGTCACCACGGACCAAGGAGGAAACAACTGAGACCATTTGAGTCTTGGATCGACATGAAGGATCTAATGCGCCAACGGTTTGTCCCACAACACTTCCACCGAGACTTCCAAAGGTGTTTCAGGACCCTTAGACAAGGGAGTAAGTCATTAGAAGAATACTATGAAGAGTTTGAACGTTTGAGGAACCGACTTGGACTTAATGAGGATGAAGAATCCATTATGGCTTAGTTTGTGGATGGGCTAAACGACCGGATCAGAAGCAAGGTGGAACGGCAGAACTACTTAGACTTCAAAGCTCTATTCCACTTAGCCATTCAGGCCGAGCAACACATCAAGAAGAAGTCCACTAGGAATAAACCTCAATCTGCTTGGTGTTCAAATAACAACTCCAACAACTATCCAAAGACTGTAGACAAGGGCAAGGGGGTTGATATAGGCAATAAGCACAAGAACCGACCTACTGAGTCCAACAAAGACACCAGGACAGAACCTGGTAGGAGTACTAACCACCAACGTTCCAGAGACATCACTTGCTTCAAATGCAAAGGCCGAGGGCATATGGGAAGGGAGTGCCCAAACCAGAGGGTAATGTTGCTCACTGATGAGGGATATGAGTCCCATGATGAAGATGATCTGATGGTCCAAGAAGAATTTGGTGAGATTGAGTATCCGGATATGGGGGAAAGCTTGATGATCAGGCGGGTACTTAGTGTCCACGTTCAACCAGCTGAGACCATCCAAAGGGAGAACATATTCCACAGCCGATGTACAATCAGAGGCAAGGTATGTAACCTAATCATTGATGGTGGGTATTGCACTAATGCTGCTAGTTCCAACATGGTAGATAAACTTGGCCTAGAAAAGACTAAGCATCCTCATCCGTACAGACTAAGGTGGCTAGATGATAAGGTTGAACTTCAAATTAAAGAACAAGTGACCATTCCATTTAGCATTGGTAAGTACCAAGATGAAGTAGTTTGTGATGTAGTACCCATGCAAGCCGGACATGTTCTCTTAGGTAGACCGTGGCAATGGGATAGAGAAACTAAGCATGATGGTCGATCTAATATGTACACATTCATGCATGATAAGCGTAAGATTAGCTTAGCACCTCTCACACCAGCACAAGTCCACGAATTACACTTACAAATGGTTAAGGAAAAAGAGAAATCTCTCAAGTCTAACTTTCTTGTTAGGCCTAGCTATATCCGGAAGGCTGCTGCTACCAAACACACAATGCTACTAATGATCTTTAAGGAGCTTTTTAGTGCAGGTTCTGTTGAATTGACACTTCATCCGGAGGTTACTAAACTTCTTTACAGGTTCAAGGATGTGTTTCAAGAGGAATCCCACAAGGCTTACCACCACTTAGGGGCATAGAGCACCAAATAGATCTCATACCCGGAGCTGCCTTGCCAAACAAACCAGCCTATGGGGTAAACCCGGAGGAGACCAAGGAGCTTGGAAAGGCAAGTCCAGGACCTATTAGATAAGTGATATGTTAGGGAAAGCCTTATTCCTTTTGCAGTACCCGTATTGTTAGTACCCAAGAAGGATGGGACATGGAGGATGTGTGTAGACTGCTGAGCCATACACAACATCACCATTAAGTATAGACACCCCATACCATGCCTTGATGACATGTTAGATGAGTTGAGTGAAGCAAAAATATTTTCCAAGATAGACCTTAATAGTGGGTACCACCAGGTTAGAAGGAAGGAAGGTGATGAGTGGAAGACTGCCTTCAAGACCAAGCAAGGTCTCTATGAGTGGCTAGTGATGCCATTTGGACTCACCAATGCTCCCAGCACCTTCATGCACCTCATGAACCATGTTCTTAGACCCCATATCAGTAAGTTTTTTGTGGTATACTTTGATGACATTTTGATTTATAGTACCACTTTATTTCAACATGTGACACACCTTGAGAAAGTACTAAAGACACTTCAGCAAGAAAGACTTTATGCAAACCTCAAGAAGTGCACATTCTGCACTGATAAACTTGTTTTCCTAAGCTTTGATGTGAGTTCACGGGGACTACTGGTGGACGAGGCGAAGGTGAAGGCAATCCAAGACTGGCCGAAACCAACCAACATCAGCCAAGTCCGGATTTTCCATGGTCTAGCAAGCTTATACAGACGGTTTGTTAAACACTTCAGCAGCATAGCTTCCCCCTCACTGCTGTGGTAAAGAAGAATATTGGGTTCACATGGGAAAAGGCACAACAAGACGCCTTCCAAACATTGAAGGATCGCCTTACCCATGCACCAGTCCTAGTTCTCCCTGATTTCAACAAAAATGTTGAAGTGGAGTGTGATGCATTTGGAATTGGGATTGGGGCCGTGTTGACTCAAGGAGGGAAACCAGTGGCGTATTTCAGTGAGAAGTCAAGTGGTGCTACACTAAACTACCCAATGTATGACAAGGATTTGTATGAGCTAGTGAGGGCATTGGAGACATGGCAACACTACTTGTTGTCCAGGGAATTTGAAGTCCATACCGACTATGAGACATTGAAACACCTATGGGGTCAGACCAACCTCAAGAAGTGACATGCTTGGTGGATGGAGTTCATAGAAACCTTCCCCTACGTCATCAAGTAAAAGAAGGGAAAGGACAACATTGTAGCCGATTCACTCTCAAGGAGACATGCTTTGATTGCCACAATGGAAGCCAAGGTGATGGGATTTGAATTCATTAAGGATCTATATGGTGAAGAATCGGATCTTGCTCAGATCTATACTGAATGTACCGAAGGACCCCAAGGGATGTTCTATCTACATGAAGGGTTTCTATTCGAAGGCAGAAGGCAATGCATTCCACAGTGCTAATTGAGGGACTTAATCACCCGAGAAGCTCATGGGGGAGGACTCATGGGACACATTGGAGTGGATAAGACTTTGGCTGTGGTGCGAGAACACTTCTACTTGCCTCAGCTAAAGAAAACTATTGGATCCCATTACGCAAGATGTGTGACTTGTAAGAAGGACAAATCCAAGGTGCAACCACATGGCCTATATATGCCCATGCCGATTCCCACTGCCCCTTGGGTGGATTTATCTATGGACTTTGTACTAGGCTTGCCAAAGTTACAACACAAGGACTCCATCTTTGTAGTGGTAGATCGATTCTTCAAGATGGCACACTTCATACCTTATGCAAAGGTGAATGATGCATCTAAGACGGCTGATTTGTTCTTCAAAGATGTTGTGCTCTTACATGGAGTACCTCAGACCATTGTATCCGACCGAGACAGAAAATTCCTCAGTCACTTCTGGAGAACCTTATGGAAAAAGATGGGGACTAAGCTCTTATTCTCCACTACCTGTCATCCTCAAACGGATGGCCAAACCGAAATGGTCAACCGAAGTGATTTGAATGTATCCTCAACGTTCAATGTAACTGACTTGTCTCCTTTCCGTGCAGATGAACAATTTTTGAGGTCAAAACCTTTTGAAGAGGGATGGAATGATGAGGACATTCCAAATGAACCAGAACCAGATCTGACATCCAAAACATGATCACTAAGATGTCCCAACCAGAAGCTTCCCAAGAAGTGTCCATGCGTATTGTGTTCAAGGGACCTACGACTAGACAAAGAGCTAAGATACTTCAGCATAACTTTAATGAGAGCATGATGCTTGCCTTTGATCAATTTCAGGATAATCCAACTGAGTTTAAGCCAACTGGTGAACAAGTTGATCAAGAACCAAGTATAAAGAATGATGGACCAACCGAGAAGACTAAGACCACAAGTGAATACCTTTGGCCATTCATTCCGGATCAAACCCACAACAACTTAATGATCATAAGCATTGAGGATCAGCTTGTCTAGCATGCATTATGGACCAATCAAACCGACCCAAAGGTAAGAAGGTAAGCATTTAAATTCACATTTTCTAATTGTTTGATTGTTTTGCAGCTTTGGTCCTTTTGTTTTCTTTTTATTTGAATTTTATTCCCAAACTTCTTTAGTTGGCTTGCACACCTATTAGGGTTTTCTTTTAGTCCAAAACTTTGTATTATTTGCTTCAAAGAGCCTCGAAGTCACCACGGTAATGGAAATCTATATAAGTCCCCTATAAACCGTTTGTATTTTTCACGCATGATATAAAACTAAAACTTTTCCTTGTGAAAACCCTAAGAGCTCTAGCAAGAAATCGCCTCCCTCCTCTTTCCTTGTGAGACCAGAACCTCCTCGGTTTAGAGGATTGTGTTGTAGCACCAGATTCCCATCCCTCGTGTGATGCACTTCGATTCCATCAAGTTACTTGTTACTCGGATCCATTGGACGATTAGATCGTCCCAACCGGATCAACCCTCGTGTAGATCGACTCCATCTCTCT
>CAJHQQ010005061.1:0-20926 GCA_905132885.1 Moricandia moricandioides | reverse complement strand
TTTATTCATATTAATCGATGGAGGTTCTTTTTATATATGGATTACAATAGATCGTCATTAACATAAATGAAAAGATAACAATTCCTAAATAAACATAGAAAATGAAAACATTAAACCAAAGCACATTAGATTTAGGTTGTTGCCGAGTTTCTCTCTTTAGCCGGATTGGGTCTTGGTCGGATCCGGTTTGGTCTTGACTTGGTCTTGGTCCAATCCTTATGGTTATTGCGTCCACGTCAATTGGTTTATAACACTCACCTTTGGATGTTATAACCATATAGAGCTTGCAATACGTTTGGTATGTTACCTCGTTAAAATCTAACATGTAAAACCCTTTTGGGATAAAACCATGGTCAGGAAAAAGAGTACAACCGTATTACTCCCCATGATTAATGCATCACTGAAGGTCTCTTAACCGACACATCCCAATCTGATGGATAAGTTTCTTCAATGTAGAAGTCGGTAATGCCTTAGTGAATAGATCGGTTGAATTCTCACTTGTACGCACTTGGACCACTTGAACCTCCTTTGCCTTTTGCAACTCGTGTGTGAAGAAGAACTTGGGCAGGATATGTTCCGTCCTGTCCCCTTTGATGTAACCATCCTTTAGCTGAGCAATACATGATGCATTGTCTTCATACATCACGGTTGGCTCCTTATCTTCAGACATCCCATAGTCATCTCAGATGTGTTGAGTCATTGATCTCAACCAAACACATTCACGGTTTGCTTCATTAATGGCCAAAATCTTGGCATGATTAGACGAAGTGCCCGAGATGCTTTGCTTCATAGAACGCCATGATATGACCGTACCACCATGCGTGAAAACATAACCCGTTTGTGACCTCGCATTGTGTGGATCAGATAGATAACCTGCATCAGCAAACCAACTAAAGATTCTTTGTTAAGGTTAGTGTAAAACAAACCTAAATCTTTTGTTCCTTTTAAATAACGCAGAACATGTTTAATCCCGTCCCAATACCTTTTGGTCGGGAAAGAACTAAACCTGGACAAGAGGTTCACGGCAAAAGATATGTCAGGCCGTGTGTGAGTTGCCAAGTACATTAAGGCACCAATGGCACTAAGATATGACACTTCAGGACCAAGAACATCCTCACCGTCCATCTTTGGACGAAATGGGTCAGTGTCCGGGCCAAGAGATCTCACGACAATAGGGCTTGACATAGGGTGAGACTCGGCCATATTGAATCTCTTGAGTATCTTTTCTGTATATGCCATTTGATGCACAAGGATTCCATCATTTCTATACTCAAGTTGTAATCACAAATTTTTTTTGTTTTGCCTAGGTCTTTCATTTCGAATTCTTTCTTTAGATATTCGACTATTTGGGCGATCTCATCAGAGGTTCTAATGATGTTTAAATCATCCACATACACTGCTATAATCACAAAGCCTTTGTTATCGAATTTCTTTATGAAAATGCATGGATTGATAGGATCATTTCGGTATCATTCTTTCACTAGGTACTCACTTAGTCTATTGTACCACATTCCGCCGGATTGTTTCAGTCCATATTGTGATTTGTTTAGTTTAATGCAGTGTTGATCTCGAGATCTTTCTGTATCTTTCATTTCTATACCTTTTGGGATCCTCATGTAGATGTCATTATCCAGTGGACCATATAAATATTCGGTTACAACATCCATTAACCATAAATCCAAATTTTCTCTTATGGCAGACTTATTAAGAATCTAAAAGTAGTTGCATTCACCACAGGGGAATAATTTTTCTCATAATCGATTCCTGGTCTTTGTGTGAATCTTTGTGCTACAAGTCGTGCTTTGTATCTCACAACCTCGCTATTTTCATTTCTCTTTCTCACAAAGACCCATTTCTATCCAACTGGTTTAACATCATATGGTGTTCAAATTATTGGACCGAAAATTCCTCTTTTCTTTAATGAATTTAACTCCACGTTTATGGCTTCTTTCCACTTAAGCCAATCTGATCTTTGCATGCATGCATATATAGACGTGGGTTCATGATCCTCACTATCCATCAGTTCAAGTGCTACTTGATATGCAAATATATCATTGATGTCAATATCTTTTCTATTCCATTTCTTTCCAGACAATATATAGTTTATTGAGATATCATTGTTCTCTGGACCGTCAGCACCATGATGCAAGGCGTTCCGAGCATCATTGGTCGGTACAATGGGACCATCGACCATGGCTTTTCTGTCCGGACCATTGACCGTGGTTGGTCGGGTCGGTTCATCGACCGCGTCTGAGGACGTCTAGTCGCGTTCGGCCGTGCCTCGGGTAAGGCCGGCTATGTCTGAGGTTCCATTCTCGGTTGCACCTTTCTTTTTCCGAGGTTATTTATTTTTGGAACCAATTGGTCTACCACGTTTGAGACGTGCCATAGACTCAGTAGCAACTTGACTGTGCCCCATTTGGACATCTAATTTTATTGGTGCATAAACATCTGGTATATGTGACTTAGTCACTTTGTTTGGGTCAACAAAGAAATCCGGCAATTGATTAGCTAGCTTTTGTAAATGAATTATTTTTTGGACCTCAAGATCGCATACTTGAGTCCGAGGATCTTGCCATGTAATGGATGTTTGATTCCATGAAATTTCTTTCATTTCCTTTACCAGCTTTTGATCTCCCCCTAATGTTGGAAGTTCAGATTCATTAAAAAGACAATCCGCATACTTGGCCTTAAATAAATCACCCGTAGTTGGCTGAAGGTATTTTATAATTGTGGGAGAATCAAATCCAACATATATCCCATCCTCCTCTGAGGTCTCATCTTTGTTCTCTGTGGTGGAGCAATTGGAACATAAACAGAACAACCAAATGTTTTAAGATGGGAAATGTCTGGCTCTTGACCCGTTAGTAATTGTGATGGGGATACTTATGTTCACTAGATAGTCTGATGCGTATGAGCTCGGCCGCATGGAGGACCGCATGTCCCCATGCCCAAAAATCGACAACCTCGACCTCATGAGTAATGGTTGGGCTATAAGCTGAATGTGTTTTATAAATGATTCGTCTAAGCCGTTTTATGTATGTACATGTGCCATGGCATGTTCCACTGTCACCCCATGGACACACAATAATCATTGAACGCCTGAGACGTGAATTCACCAGCATTATCAAGACGTATAATCTTCAAAGGAAAATCTGGAAAGCTTGCTCATAATCTTATTATTTGAGTGAGCAATCTGGCAAATGCTAAATTACGGGTCAACAATAAGTATACGTGTGACCATCTAATCGATGCATCTATAAGGACCATGAAATATCAAAATGTCCCACAATGTGGGTGAATTGGTCCACATATGTCGCCCTGAATTCTTTCCAGAAAGTTTATAGTTTCCTTTGTCACCTTAAGTGGTGATGGCCTAACAATCAATTTTCCTTCTGAACAAGATGCACACGTTAGGTGCTTAGTGATGATTCGTTTTTCTTTAAGTGTATGGTCTCTGGTATTTGATATCAGCTTACGCATCATGTTTGAACCGGGATGGCCAAGCCGGTCATGCCATGAAGTGAAATTTTCGATGGTTGTTTTATTAAATGTCACATTGGCCTCAATCTTACTGGCTTTAGTTTGATATAGTCCAGTAGATAATGCAGATATGCATTCTAATAGTTTCTTTTGCCCTTGGCCGATTTCTATAATTTGAAGGAATTCTTTATTTCCTTCGTCCTTTGTTTCAATATGATATCCATTTATTTGAATGTCTTTGAAGCTTAATAGATTTCTTTTAGAACTGGGTGAATATAAGACATCTGATATTTCTAGATGCGTACCCATGGGCAATAGTATGCTTGCTTGGCCGTGGCCTTCTATTAGATTATAAATACCCACAATTGTGGAAATGTTGGCCTTTTTAAGAATTAAGTTTATGAAGTATCTTTTATCTCTTAGGTTCGTGCGGCTCAATCCACTGTCCACTACGAATACATCCTTGTTATTGGCCATTTCTAAAACAAGATTAATAGGACGTTGTTTAGATACTTCATATAAATCATTCAGTCAAAACACATAAATGATAATCATAGAAATGACATTATAGAAATAAAACACATAAATGTCAAACACCAAATCAAGTTTTAAAATAAAACAAGCAAAAATTACAAATGTCAAAATCATTTATCATTCTTAAGACAATCTGAAGTCTCATATTCTAGTAAATCATTTTTATCATGGTCAAAATCGTTTTCATCATCTTGGACTATCATGTGGACTTCATGATTTTTTCCCTTTAAGCTTTCTAGATAGAGAACACATAGATGCTTGGGAGTCGTGCAAGTCTTTGCCCAATAATTTCTCATGCCACACCTATGACACATTGATTTGGTCGGTTGTGAGGGTCTGAAAGAATTCCCTCGGCCTCGTCCATTTCCTCGACCATACGAGTTACTTTGGACTTTATCTCAGCCTTAGTCTCGACCGTACAAGCTCCCTCGACCGCGGCCATAAGATCCTCGGTCGCGGCCACGTCCTGGCCATTTTCCACGGTCTAGACCATGTTGGCTATTAGCATGGATGTGGTTTGCCTCTTTATCAATATTAGTGGCTACGTGTGCCTCATGTAATGGTGTGGATTATGGAGGTCTCATCTCACTATTTCTCATTAGCAATTCATTATTCTGCTCTGCAAGGAGCAGACAAGATATAAGATCAACATAAGTGGTGAAGAATTTCTCATGATATTGTTGTTAAAGCAACACATTGCTTGTGTGGAACGTGGAAAAGGTTTTCTCAAGCATATCTTTATCCGTAACCGTTTTTCCACACAGTTTCAATTTTGAAACAATCTTAAATAGTGCAAAATTGTACTCGTCCACAGACTTATAGTCTTGAATCCTTAGGTTTCTCCAATCATAATGAGCTCTGGGTAAGATCACCGATCTTTGGTGATCGTATCTGTTTTTCAGCTCTGTCCAAAGCTCAAGAGGATTTTTGATAGTTAAGTACTGATCCTTGAGACTCTCAGCCAAGTGATGCCTTATTATTTAGTATGACTCGGTATCTATCTTTTTCACTGACATTATTGTCATCTATAATGCTTTCACCGAGTCCTTTTGACTTTAGGATGATATTGGTTGATATCAAGCGCCCATTAGAGGTAATTATTTCTAGATAGATTAAGGGACGCATATTCCAAGTTATTGATCGACATCTGAAATCATATAATCATGAGTTTGAGAATTCCAAATTTTATAAATCTATCATAAGGGTTTCTAAGTTCAATTGGAATGAAGACAATAGTGATTCAATGAACAATGACCGGTTATATGTATGATGCATTACCATACGACCAGTACGAGAATGATGCAATGCAATCTATCAACCTAACAAAGTTATATGGTCGATTCAATCTAGCAACCTATCAGGTTATGTTAATCGGATTCATGTTTTAGACCATGTGGTCGGTTTCAGCAAAAGCAATCAGTGGTTTCTTTTAACAATCCTAAAAAATAGTTTCTAGGTGATCAATCAATTAAACATACAATCAAGACAATCAAGCAAATTGGTTTTACAATCAAAACCTAATTGGTGTATAGTTAGTAAACCTAATTAGATTGTGATTAGGGTTTTTGGCCGATATATGTTTAGGGTTTAGTTTGAGTTGATTAACAATTTAGCAAACCCAATTGAATTAGAATTAGGGTAAAGATTAGGGTTTTGTTAATTAGCAACCTAGCAATCCTAATTGAATTATAATTAGGTTTATGATTAGGAGTTTTATTGATTAACAACCTAGCACCCGGTTTCTATGTGATTAGCATTCAAAACTATCAACCAACAAACAATCAACCAATGGATTTGTACCCTATGTGATCAGGATGAAGTTCTCTAAACTATCGAGCAACTTAGCAAAGTTCTATGATCAATTTTGTAAATTAGGGTTAATCGGATTACCTTAACCTCAAGTAGGGTTGATCGGTCCATCGAGTTTGGTCGCGGGTCGTGTACGGACTGGTCGCGGGTCCTTGACTCTACCAGGTGGCACTTGTGTGTGTATCGGGTGCTGGATGTGGTCTTATCCGGGTGTATTGATTGTGTCTTCTATCGGGTGTGCTTGTGGGAGTGTATCGGGTGCACACGAGTTGTAGTCGGGTGTTTACACGGATCACATGATGACCGTGTGTGTATCGGCTTGTCTCGGTGTACGTGGATGTACGCGGGTGTTCGTAGTCGGGTGTATACTCAGGTGTGGCCGATTGATCGTCTAGGGTTATGCGATGGAGAGATTAGATTGAATCGATGAGAAAGGATGATGTTGATGGTGGTTTCCGGCGGCTGCTTTTTGTTCTTGTGGGGATTTAGTTTTTGATTAGGGTTTATGAGTTTCAGATAAGCTTAGGGTTTTAGAGACGTATCGTGCTGATAACGTGTTGTAAAAGTATTGGGAGAACTTGTGATTCTTATTCATATTAATCGATGGAGGTTCCCTTTATATAGGGATTACAATAGACCGTCATTAACATAAATGAAAAGATAACAATTCCTAGATAAACATGGAAAAGAAAAACATTAAACCATAGCACATTAGGTTTAGGTTGTTGCCGAGTTTCTCTCTTTAGCCGGATATGGTCTTGGTCGGATCCGGTTTGGTCTTGACTTTGTCTTAGTCCAATCCTTATTTTATTGCATCCACATCAATTGGTTTATAACATCCAAATAGTTTGTTTCCTTTTTTTGTTGATGATGTTGTTATTGTTATCTATCTATCAATTGCATATGCTCATATTCCTATTGTCGTGTTTTTTTTTAGTTTTTGTAACTCCGAGATAATAATCATTTTTATTCCATTACAATGACTAGGGCTTTTCACCGCGCTACGCACGGTTTGTACATTTTATTTTATTTTATATTTTATTATTATATAAGTTGTTTTGTTTAACTTTGTATTTTTTATTAATGTTTATGATCTATATATTATCATTAGTTTTGCTTTGTTATTTAGTAGATTTTAAGTATGTCTTTTTAAAAGTTTATGCCCTATAACACATATATTTTGATATTATCAAATAGATTTTTTATTCCTGAAATTAAATAACGGATGGCATGACTAACACATTAAATAGAAGAATTAATTTGATACTATTTTTTTTCCTTTTCTGATATCATTCTCCTTCAATTTATGCATAATTTTGTATTTTGTTGTATTTTTTATTCTCATTTAAAATTTTGAGTAATGTTTACGAATTTTTGAAGTAATTTTTTTTAATGGTGTTACTATGAATACTGATTTCTGGCACTGTTTTTTTTTTTGTTTTAAAATAGGAAGCATATTTTTAATCAATATAAGTTTTAATTTATATATTTTGGGATTAGTTCTCTCACGAATATGTTTTTTATTTTTCCACTATTTATGTTTTTAATTTTCTGAAAGTGCCTATTTTCATCATTTAACCTGCATTTTTGTTGAATATTTTTATATTGTATGTATAATAAGTATACATCTACCTCTACTTGTGCCTTTTAATTTTAGAAATTGATTTTTTTGTATGGTTTAAATGAGCACACAAAGCACTTAGACTATTTCTAACCCACTTCTATTTTCATTTCTTTTTTTTTCTTCTAAAATAGAAAATCTTTATTATAGAAGTTGATTTGCTACGA
The DNA here is from genome assembly GCA_905132885.1 of Moricandia moricandioides. NCBI lineage: Eukaryota > Viridiplantae > Streptophyta > Magnoliopsida > Brassicales > Brassicaceae > Moricandia > Moricandia moricandioides. The sequence continues at coordinate 13,312 of CAJHQQ010005061.1, read as the reverse complement.
TGTAAAATTCTATAATAGAATTATTCTATCTATAAGAGAAAATATAAAAAAGTATATTGGAGATGTTCTTAGAAAACTATTATTTAATGGAACAATAAAAAATGAATACATCGTTTGAGATAGACTGAATTTGTAAGATCCAACTCGTAACATCATGTAAGTTAGACTTATTGAGGAAAAAATATATTTCAAATAGTTTAATATTCTTGAAATTATTATCTAATTATTAGATATAAAAAGTTACAGTATCATATATTAAATGATGAAAAAGATGAAAAAAGTTAGTGTCAAATACCAACAAAAAAGTATATTTTTGGACCTATTATCAATTAATGTCATACTATAATGAAACGATGTAATAATGTAACATAAAAGTAATTAAAACCAAGTAGAAACTATATCCACTCATTTTATCAAAAAAAAAGTATATCCATTCATATGAAATAAATTATATACCATGACCGATCATCATAGTTAGATCGAGAAAAAAATCACCTATACATCTTCATGTTATATAGAAATGCCTAAGTATGTACCTATAGAAAATATATACATACCACTTTTCTATAGAAAATATGTTTGAAAGAAGTGTCAAGCGGCTGTTCCAAACTTTGTTAATATTCGCCCACATTATGCATGTAATGAATCCATATCACCTTCGTTTTTTAGTTTTAATGCTAATAAAATTGAGTAATATTTACACATGTATAATTATTTTTTATCAAAAAATAATTATATCCATTCATATGAAATAAATTATATACCATGATCGATCATCATAGTTAGATCGAGAAAAAATCACCTATACATCTTCTTGTTATATAGAAATGCCTAAGTATGTACCTATAGAAAATATATACATACCACTTTTCTATAGAAAATATGTTTGAAAGAAGTGTCAAGCGGCTGTTCCAAACTTTGTTAATATTCTCCCACATTATGCATGTAATGAATTCATATCACCTTCGTTTTTTAGTTTTAATGCTAATAAAATTGAATAATATTTACACATGTATAATTATTTTTTATCTATTAAGATTATTATAGCTTTATTAAAGTATACACAATATTTATGTAGTGTATCCATATTTCAGGAATATTACCTGTAGGAAAAAAATATTGTGAAATAAAAATAAAAATATATTTAAATTTTAATTTTGAAATCTTCATTTCCAATAATATATTGTAAAATTATGAGAATTGTACAGTTAGAAATTTAAGGTACATATAATTATATAAAAATAAACAAATTTGAATCATAAATATTCTACACTAATTTCCAATTCAATATATAATTATACAAAAATAAACAAATTTGAGTCATAAATATTCTCGACTAATTTCCAATTCAATTTTCTTTATTTTTATTAGGTTAGATATTTGTAATATCACAAAAATATATATATTTACACATGAATAAATTGAATACAAAATTGACTAAAATACTTTTTTTCTTTTTTGATCAAAAATACTATAGTTTTCTAAAACCAGTTTATGGGAGTACATTATAAATGAAAAATAAAACACAAACCAAATATAAAAAAAAACTTAAAGTGAAACCACTGTACTCGTTTTCACAAAATAAAGATATGACTTTTAGCTTTTTAAGATATGAAATCTGCATATATATCTAGAACAAAAGAAGCGTCAATGTTTGGATATGAAAGGATGATGCTCTTTTGATAGAGGATCTATCTTAGGCGAGAGATTGTTAGTTTGTTACCATGAAGTAGATCGCAGATCTTTGAGTACATCAAACACATTTGACGGGTATCCTCCACCACCACTACTTTGCAAGGTGATCTTGAATTTTCCGCCAGCTTAATCTTCTCAAACAGATACTGTTTATCTGCCTCAGCCTTGGTCAACCTCTGTTTCAGATAGTTACTTGCGCATAAGTTTTCCGTTTTAGTAGGACAATCTTTACAATCTCTCAGCCTCCCGTTATGCTTTGTTATCTTTAAGCTGTAACATGTCAGCCTTTGCTAGCTTCAGCCTCGCGATTTTTTTTCTTATGCCTCTCTGTTTTCAGCTCTGGTACTTCTTTGGATTTTGTCTTTGAGCTCTTAGTCATGAAGTCTCGAGAGCCAAGTGTAAGTTCCAGAAGATACTTATCTTCTCCTCAGAGCTCTTACATTCAACTATCTGCAGCCTCTACCTCGATCTTTTCAGAAACATGGAAATGAAAAGGGTTAGACTAAACAGAAAAAGTAATATTCAGATCCGATTCTCTAAAACCTAATAACCACGTAGACTGTGTCGTCTTATAAGCTGAGACTTGAGGAGAGCAACTGGTGTTAAGCCAGTGTTCTTGAGGAGATTTTGATCAGGTTAGGCTGACACATCTCAACGGTTCGTGATCCAAAGTGTATTACCTCTCTTGTCACTCGATAAATTATTGTGTGGTGTTTTTGGGATTGAGCTTGGTGAGTGATTGTGAGAGAATATGTACCTAAACTCTATCAATATCCAACTGTGACATGGACAATATGCTAGAGACATGCAAGGCCTTGTCAACTGCCAATTTAGACAAACTTAAATCTGAAACATTTGCCCGCATGTGTTTATCAAGTAAGATGTTACTTGTTTTGAGGTTCATGTGTATGAACTCCTGAACACCAATTAAGATGCTTGATCCTTACATAAAAACAATCAAAACCATTCAAAAACAGGTATAAAAAAAAACTGCTTGGAACATAGATTAAGGACTCTCACTGTTATGTTTTGTAATAAGGTTTCCAGATAAGATATCAGACATCATCTTTTGCTAACTGAAGAGGCTTTGGAGAATGCATCCATAGTGTTTTTGATTCCTCTTGTGGCTGCATCTATTTAGGATTTGTTCTCAACCCAAACAAACCAAATACAAATCTTGCAAATTCTCCATATACCATATGCCACAATCAAATAGCTGGGATGACAAATACTTCGAATGGTTAACGCTTGGACAACGGAACATGAACCCATAAAAGTAAGGTTCATATATTTTAAATAAAGAAATTAACCTGGAGAAGGGCAGACATGAACATACACTACAAGAAAACTCGGCTATTACTAGGACGAGTTTCCTCGTAATGTCCTAGTAAATGGCCATTTACTAGGACATTACGAGGAAACTCGTTTTCTCGTAAAACGTTCATCGTAAAGCCTTTTTCCTCGTAAAGTCGTAGCTAATTTACGAGGAAACATTTCCTCGTAAAGTCATGGGTCAGGTTTCCTCGTAAGCTCCTCGCAGAAGTTCCTCGTAACATCGTAGTAAGGTTTTCCTAGTAAGATCGTAGTAAAACTTTACGAGGAACTTACTAGGAAATTTTACGAGGAGTTTACTTGGAATCCTTACGAGGATTTTGCTTCGAAATGGTTTTTTCCCTATTAAAAAAAATTAATTATAAATATAATTATTTTATTTTTTAAAAATTAAAAAAAATAAAATTATAAATAAAAACTAAAAAACAAAATATTTTATAAATAACTAAATAATATACAAAAAGTTTTAAAATTCATAATATACAATTAAAATAAAAAAAAAACTACGGATGGTGGTCGTGAAATTGCTGAACGAAGTCGTCCTGGCTCGGGAAATCTTGTCCGTAGTTGGTGGCCGGCTGTGACTGTGATGGTGGAATCTCTCCGCCTTCCCGTCTCTGACGCAACATCTCCTCCAAATGTGGGTTTCCAACCGCCATAATGTCGATGACATTGGTGAGAGAAGTGACATGCTGGGTGAGCGAAGCCAACTCCGAGCGCAGCTGAGCATTGACATCGTGCTGCTGCTGATGATAAGACGATGTCGCTGCAGGGACATCGTTAACCGAGCCAATCCCGATGACACGCCCCTTTTTCTTAGGGGCGACCTGTAATAAAAAATATGAATAACATTAAGAAAAAATTTTAAAAAATATTTAAAATTAATAGTAAAACGAAATTATTTACCTCCTCGTAAATCTTATCCACTTCAACAGTGGATAATATGACTGGAGTCCCAGCCTGCTGAGTCAACTGGGTCTGGCGTTCGTCAACTCGGGCAACAACCTCGTTGTAGATCCGCTCGGAAGCAGGATCTACAAACCGCCCAGCCTTGTTCCGGTGGGTCCTCTCGTATAGGTCTTTCAGAGACGGAAGAACTCCTGTCTCCTTAGCCTGAAATTAATTTATAAAATTAAATATTAATTTGGAATATTTAAATAAAATATAAATAGTTATTAAAAATCATTTTACCATGTCTAGACGAATTCCCGCGTGAGGTTTTCGACCAGTGGTGTGAAGAACCTTGGTGTTGCCATGCTCGTCTTTGGTCATGCGGTTCTCGGAGTTTGTGTTGGAGGTTCTGACCGAGTCCGGCAACCCCCAAAAGCTGATGAGGCCATCCCACACCGTGGTTGTGAGGCAATCGGGTTTCCCGGCCTCGTAACCATCCACCTGATTTAAAAAAAAATAGAATTAATTAAAGTATATAATATTTTTAAAACTATATATATATATATTATAATTTATAAATTTATACCTGGTAGTCGCCCTTCCAGTTGTAGACCATGTCGAGCAATCGTGCTCTTGCCTTGGCATCAAACTCCTTCTTCACCCGCTGGTGAATCCCAATAGACCAACGATACTTTTGCTGTAACAAGGTAAAATAAAAAACGGATTAGTTCAATAATATTAATAATTTTAAATAATTAAAAATAAATTAACTATTTAAACTTACAGCGAATGATTTGAACCACGTCTTTTTTGTGTGGCTCGCCGTCATCTTCCAGTTTGGAGCTGGATCGGGAAAGTATCCCTTAATGCAGTCCGAGACGCTAAATCCGACACAATTGTCAACACCAAACCTGGGAAGACACAAAATAAATCATTAATTAGATTAATTTCTAAATATTTTGTTAATTAAAAAATAAATTAAAAAAACTTTTTTAAAATTAAAACATACCAGAATACGTTTCGGCTATTGCTAGCGAAATGTGGATGTACATTGTTAAAATGTTTCCATGCTCTTGCATCTGATGGATGAGTCATCTCTCCATCCGTCTGAGTATGCTCGGCGTGCCATCTCATCCCTCCAGCTGTCTCCTCAGATTGGTACAATCTTTTCAATCTGTCTGTGATTGGTAGGTACCACATCCTTTGGTACGGTACCCTATTTCGCCCTCGACCTTGCGGTTTGAATCGTGGCTTCTTACAAAATCGACATTCTTCTAACTTCTCATCATCTCCCCAGTAAATCATGCAGTTGTCGATGCAAACGTCTATCATCTCCGAGGGCAACCCAAGACTATATACCAATTTCTGAATCTGATAATAAGATTCAGCAGACACATTGTCTTCTGGCAAATACTCTTTAAACAAGTCTGCCCATGTATCCATACAATTTTCAGGTAGATTGTGATCGGTTTTAATACTCATCATTCTAGCAGCCAACGACAATTTAGACAGACCTTCTCTACAACCACTGTAAATTGGCTCATTCGCAGCATCTAACATTTCATAAAACTTTTTTGCATCTAAGTTAGGTTCTTCAACTTCATCATCATCATGAGTTACAAAGGCATCACCTACCATATCATGAACCCTATCACAATCTACCATTTGTTCCTCTTGGTGATGATAACTATTACTACTGCTACCTTCATTACGCAAATGCTCAACCGGTTCAATCTGAAAATTGCTATTACTACTGCTACCTTCATTCCTACAACTAGCATCTTCTCCATGTTGATACCAAATATAATAATATGGCATGAAACCTCTATTTATTAAATGCTTCCAAACATTTTCACGAGGGCCTAATTTGGTATTGCAACATTTCCGACAAGGACAGAACATCTTACCACTTTCCTGCGTGAGTGGTGTCGAATCTGCTTGATGCATAAACGTCTCCAACCCTTCGAGAAATTCTTTCGTCACCCTTCCGTTATTATCTCTGTGTGAATACATCCACTTCCGCAACTCGAAAATATTTCCCGGACCGGACATTTGTTTTGTGTTTGATTAAGCTTATAGCTGATTTTTTTTTGGTGTGTTTCAAATGAATCACATATGGTGGTATTTATAGGAAATTTTGAATCTGAGAATTTACTAGGAAATTGCTAGGAAAAGTAAGTACAAAACATTTAAATTCGATATTTTCTATCCATTTCCTCTTAATTTCGTAGTAACAATACCTTTCCTCCTAATTTCGTAGTAAAGTGTTATTAGGCTTTTACGAGGATAAGTGTTACTATGAGTTTACGAGGAAAATGACGTTTTCCTCGTAAAAGCCACGTAAGGTTACTTCGATTTTACGAGGAAACCTTTTTCTCGTAGGTTTACGAGCACTTTACGAGGAAAACAGGTTTCCTCGTAAAACTGAAGTAAAATCGTAGTAAGTTTACGAGGAAATTTTTTCCTAGTAAAGTTTCCTAGTAAAAGCTTAGTTTTCTTGTAGTGATATGATGTGTGTTTGTTCGTTCTAAAAAATTTAACAGCAGTGCACGGGAGACTTTCTGGTGGCAGCAAAAAAATCTCCGGTGGAGTACTATCCATTGGTTTTCATCACCATCAATTTAATTTCTTCAGAGGAGGTTTTCGTTTTTGATTGGATTAAATCTAGGTGAAAGATTTATAAAAAAGGAAAAACAGAGAATACAAAACGAATTCATAAAGAGGAGCTTAAATAGCACACTTTATTGATAATATGGGTAGCTATAAAGAAAATTTCATGAAGATGTAACAGAGAAGACGAAGTGGGAGAGGCATAAGGGATTGATCGAAGCTTGCTTACTATATTAGGGTCTCAGAGTAAGTAGATTTAGGCCACAACCCAATAGAAAGAATTTTTTTTTTTCATTTTCGATAATAACTACATGACGTGAAAGAAATAATATCTCAGATTGACTGATTTTTAGATGATGTGGCAGCCTCTCCTTTGAGCATATTAAACTTTTAGTATTGTTAGATTACCAAAACCGATAAAATGTTAATAATATACCCACAAATTATTTGTAGTGTAAAATCAATAAGATAACTACAAACCCTTTTCATTTTCTCCTAATTATGTCCCAGTTTTCCATGTTCGGTGAAAAATAGTTTATTTACTAGAAGATTAAACAGAGAGATCAAGTCAAAAGCAGACGAAAAAATTGTAACGCCTTGACCGTCCATGACTAATGGACCAATTGCGCCCGTTTTCTCGACCCATGAGCTCCATCTCGTTCGGTATATTAACGAGTAAAACTCTATTTTAAAAGCATCGCCAAAATCACTATTTATATTTGTATATTTTCAGTATATGACGTATATATATAAATATATATATATATATATATATATATATATATATATATATATATATATATATATATATATATATATATATATATATATATATATATATATATATATATATATATGCTTATGTAATTATTAAAAAACTTGTATACGGACTTTGTAATCTTATTTTGTTATTAATGAAACCATTTTTCGAAAAAAGCACTTTTTGAAATTTTTGATATTTTAAAAAATATTAAATTGATGTTGATTTTGCATGTTTTTGTTGGTGTTTTTAAATTATGTGTGAACAGTATCAATAGAAATAGCTCTTCTAATTATATTTTTGTATTCTTTTTAAAAATAATTAGTTAGTTTAAGTTAAATTTCCAAAATTTTATATTTATATAAGTTTTGTTTTTTACCTTTGAGTTTTAAAAGTCTTATTTTTAAAATGATTAGTTAATTTTATGTTAATTTCTGAAAATTTAATAATTATATCAAATTTATCTGTAATTATATTTTGTTAATTTACTTGATTTTATATGGATTTTAATTTTATTTTAAATATTTTTCTTAGAACTCTCTACATTTTTAAATCATAAGCTAAAATGTTATCGAGAGAATTAACGTAAAGAACAATGAATCAGATCCAATGATGCAAACAAAATATTTGCTCCAAAAACTTGAAATAAATTGTATGTCTTTACGTTTGTAGGTGTATCACTATCTTATTAATTTTGCAAATATATTACGGTCATATCTACCTTTGAATATGAGTTTATCGTTTTAGGCAAAACAGCTGAAAAAACATAATAATTTCATAACATATTAAAATATATTTCTATGTGAGAGAAATCAATAATAACTAGTGGCAAATCCACGTTCAAGGGAACATGGTTACATACACCGGTAAAATTTGAAATATTTGATAGATTACACAAGAAAACTAAGGATTCTCATATTATTTTGGTTTAAAATTTTTTTTTTTTGACTTTTCTACAATTAGCATTTGATTATGTTTAGATTATCTCATTAATTTTTCACTAGATTTTGATCTTTACAACCACAAGTGTTTGAATTCATTTATATATTTATAGATATTTATTTGATAAATACCCTAGAATAGTCCAAAAATGTTTTTGTGAGAAAGATATTATCTAAGAAAAATGACTAAAATAAATTTTATTAAGGGTGTAAATATATACTTATATCCTAAGAAAGATAATATCTAAGAAAAATGACTAAAATAAATTTTATTAAGGGTGTAAATATATACTTATATCTTAGGATTAACTAATATAGATTTGAAGTTTAGAGTTATGGGGTTAGATTAAAATTTTAAAAATTAAAAATAAATATTAAAATTTTCAAAATAAAAAGGCTATTTCGGTCATTTTTTCTTGAGAGCTATTTTGGTGACAAAAAATTTAAAAACTATTTAGGAGAATTTCCCTATTATTGATATATATTTTTAAATTATTAATATTTTAAAAAATTTATATAAATATTTTATAATAATTTTACAGATTACATGTCGTAATTAATTACTTGTTTTAAATTATCACATGTTTTTTTCTTCTTATTACATATTTGTGTTATTGGATTTATATTTGATTATTAACCAAATCAATATATTCATGAAACAACATATTTTTGTAAGAAAAATATGTTTTTATCCATACTATAAAGTTCTAGGTTACTTTTTATCATTTTAAATGTTTATTTATGTTTGATGGAATATTCTTGTATATATAAAAGTTTAAAATATTTAATATTTATACATATATAATATAGTATAGTGTGTTAACTTGTTTTGCTGATATTTATATTTTTAGCATAAATATTTATATTTTTGAAAATAAAATATATCAATATATCAATTAATATAATTTATCATATTAAGTTGATTATTATAATAAAATGAATAAAAATATGACAGATTTTTTAAAATTTTAAAATTGAAATCTTGTTAAATCTTTTTCAGCAAATTTTTTAGAACTTTTCAAATATATACATTAATTTAAATGAAAAGATATTATGATTAAATTAGTTATACTTATTTTATTTTATTAATCTTAGAGAAATAATTTATCACTTAAAAGAAGATCCAACTAAAAATATCACATGAAAGAAATTATGATTTCTATTTTAATAGTAAAGATGTTATTCATTTGAGTGTCTCCGGCTAAAAATGATTATGGATCTGCCATTGATTATAGCTTTACTCATAAAATGCAATGGTCAATCGGATAATATAAAGAAGATGATATCCTACCAATAATCTAAAATTATTTTGTTCCAAATTAATTTTATGACTCCGGCTAAAAGTGATTATAGATCTGACAGTTAATCAGATAATATCAAAAATGTGTCCTACCAATAATCTAAATAAAAAGGAAAGAAATAATTTAAAATTAATAAATTAGGAAGATCCTACCAATAATCTGAATAAAAAGGAAAGAAATTATTTTAAAAAATAATAAATTAGGAAGCAAATAACTGAAATTGAAAAATAAAAGATTTTTAAAACAAATCAGGAATATTGGGATATAAGTCAAAACTAGGATTTGTTTTCCACATCAAATGGAGGCTAATCTTTGTTGATTGTTTTTTGCTTCTTCGTATATAATAAACTCGAAACCAGGACAAACAAAACAAAACAAAAATGGTGAAACAGAAGATCAAAGAGTTACCAGATGACTTAATCGTGAAGATACTCTCAAAGCTTCCGTTTTTTAAAGAGAGCGTAGCAACACGTCTCATATCAAAACGGCACGAGGAACCTTGGAAACTTGTGCAAGACGTCACGTTCATAGAGGGTGATGAGGAGAGTCTCGTGACTTTTATGAGTTTCCTTTGCTCATCTTTGTTGTCAGACGATACTCAAACTTTGGAGAGGTTGCAGCTCAAGCTTGTCGGAGACTATTCGGCTTCAGACATCAACTTTTGGGTTCAACAGGCGGTTAATAGATCTGTAAGAAAGTTAAGATTCAACTTGTCTGGCATATCTCGCAAACGCCTACTAGTTTTGCCGAGTTGCTTGAGTAGTTGCACAACCTTAAAATCATTGATACTCCGTGGTGCGATTATTGAGCTTGTTCCTCGTGGGTTTTCTTTGCCGTCTCTTAAAAGTCTCCACCTATTCTCAGTTGTCTTCTTGAAATCTATCGCACTTTTTTTACGATGTTGCCCGGATCTTGAATACTTGGTTTTACACCACACATGCTATGATTGGAACTTTGATGAGCTTGATATTGCTATGTATTGGGTTCGCTTGTCTTCACTCAAAAGTCTACACCTTTTATCGAATATAGGCTTCAGTGGCGATTCTCTTATATGTCTTCTACATAGTTGCCCAGTTCTTGAATACTTGGTTTTACACCGAAGCAGCTATGGTTGGAACGATGATGAGCTTGATATGCATTGTGTTCGCTTGTCTTCACTCAAAAGTCTACACCTTATATCGGCTACAGGCGACAGTCGCGATTCTCTTACAAGTCTTCTACAAATTTGCCCGGTTCTTGAATATCTTGTCATACAAAGCCAAAGTCTGAGTCTTATCCCACCTGAGTCTTGTTTGTCATCAATCAAAACTCTCCACCTTTCATCTGTCATCTATCGAACCTCTTCACCTTCCTACGCGGATGATGATATTGCAACGGTTTTAAAAAGGTGTGCTGCTCTTGAAGATTTGGTTATCACTCGAACCGGAAATGACAATGTCAGGTTATATAATATCAATGTGCCTACTTTGAAGAGCTTAACTATTAATAACTCAGGAGAGAAACGCGCCGACGACGACGAGGAGAATCATGGGTTTTGCATAAATGCTCCTGCTCTGGAGACATTGAACATTAAGGATACAGTCAGTAACTTTCTGATGCTTAAGTTTATGCCCGAGGTGACCAGAGCAAATATCGAGGTTACTTGTGTCCAATCTAAGAAGTTCATAGGATCTCTTACCTTAATCCAACATCTTTCTCTATGTTCTCCAACTTCAGAGGTAAGACTTTGTCACCTCAGGAATGCTTCTTCTATGGTATCTTCTTATGTATACATAACTTCATTTGCAGACTCCACATCGTATTGGCTCTATCTTTCCATATCTTGAACATCTAGAGCTATGTACATGTTCTCCGGGATGGACTAATCTTCTTGCTTCTATAATCAGTTACGCTCCAAGACTCCAATCTCTCACCCTAAAGTCGGTATGTAGTATTGACTTGTTTATTTTACTAGCATGTCAGATTTATAACGATGGATATAATCGAATGCATAGAATACTAGTATACCACTAAACCATTTTATATTTTAGATAGAAGAATGAAACTGGTAGGTAGTTCCTACAAAGGCCGAACACTAACGCACATAATGTTTTTTTTTTTGTCTCAGGATCATAATGCCCCTTCTAATGATGCGATGAACGTTTGGAACGAACCAAAAGTTGTTCCAGAATGCTTATTGATGTCTCTAGAGATCTTTGAATGGAGACAATATGAAGACACAGTGCAACAGAGGAAAGTGGCTGCGTATATACTAGCAAACGCTATTTGGCTAAAGATGGCCACATTTTCAACAAGAAGCAGAGACAAAGATGATGACATGCTCATGCAGATAAAGAAACTGGAAAGAGTGTCAGAGACATGTCAGTTAGTTTTTGAGTAAACACTCTTATGTAATGGTGTATGTCTGAAGAAGACAGACAAGTTTCTCAGGTTTCTTCCTTTTTTTTTCCCTCGCTCTACTTTTGATGTTTGTGAGGTTTTTTTTTTCCAGAATCTTCATATCTTCTTTATATTGTGAAAGCAAAGCCAGTCTCTGATTAATGTTTGGAAAAGGTGCACATTCTTTATGCAGATACTCAAAACAAAGATGTTTGCAGAAGTAAAATCATAAAAATAGATGGGACTTTTCCAAATTGTAGTATATATGAAATATTGCTATTGGTAGTGAAAAATTCTACAGTACTATTCCAATTTTTTTTGATTAACCTGAGAGTATTCCAAACTTATGGAAAGGTCTAAACTAATCTTTAAAGGGAAATGCAACCCACGGATAGATCTTTTCTCGGGATATTCAAATGAGTCCTAAAGCATGAAATCATATCTGTATTAGGTGACCAAAATTTTAGTTTCTTGTTTCTTTTTATTCTGGCATTGTCTATGGTGAAAAAGGGCGTTGGAAGTAATTGGGTTTAGTTATGGAAAACTAGTGAGTGAAACAAAAGAAGAAATTTTAGAAAATAGTTATTTCATCAGAAGGGTACAAAGTCAAAGCAAAATCTTGTAGAAGGGAACGTATATGGAATTGTATGTATCTTGTCGAGAATGCATGTCAGTCTTGATTTTGAAAGCAATGGATTTTTTACGCTGTGTGTGACTAAAGAGTATAACCAGAAAATTCTTACCGAACACATAAATTTCATCAGAGAAAGATTATATAGGGAGATGGAAAATTATGGATGTAAATATTTTGTTAACTAGTAAGGCTCTATTTTGAAAGCATCGCCAAAATCACTATTTATATTTGTATATTTTCAGTATATGACGTATATATATATATATGCTTATGTAATTATTCAAAAAAAATTTGTATACAGACTTTGTAATCTTATTTTGTTATTAGTGAAACCATTTGTCGAAAAGACACTTTTTAAAATTTTTGATATTTTAAAAATATATTAAAATGATATTGATTTTGCATGTTTTTGTTGGTGTTTTTAAATTATATGTGAACATTATCAATAGAAATAACTCTTCTAGTTATATTTTAAAATAATTAGTTAGTTTAAGTTAAATTTCAAAAAAATTATATTCATATAAGGTTTGTTTGTACCTTTGATTTTTAAAAGTCTTGTATTATTTTCAAAATGATTAGTTAATTTTATGTTAATTTCTGAAAAGTTAATAATTATATCAAATTTATTTGTAATTTTTTTTAATTTACTTGATTTTATATGGATTTTAATTTTATTTGAAAGATTTTTTTTAGAAATCTTTACATTTTAAATTATAAGCTAAAATGTTATCGAGAGGATTAACATAAAGAACAATGAATCGTAGATAGA
>CAJHQQ010005060.1:0-20948 GCA_905132885.1 Moricandia moricandioides | reverse complement strand
TTTAAAAATTTTCACTTTTGATATGAACTTCTTACTTTCCAAAAATTTATATATTTCTTTTTTGAAAGAGAAGAGCCTGATGCAATCCTACAACTAAGACTGCTTGAATATGCAGACAATTTATTCACCAAGATCCATGGCTTAAATGTCCACTACAAATAGTGTAGTTTATTGAAGCGGAAATAAATTGTCTAGACAAGCATGTGTCAAGCTTGGTAGTGCAAAGTCGAAACAACCATTTGCTTCGAAGATACACCACAAAGTGTCTCCTACAACTGCTCTCGGCTCCTTCATTTTGAGGGCATACATAAAACTAACAAACTCCTACAAGTATCTTTAGAGCATGTTTATCGCCAAAACCCATTTGGATTTCCTCTTCTTTTTTTAAATGAACCAATCACGGACCGCCACATGTCAGTGAAGCCCGCGAACAGTTCAAGAGACAAGCAGTGGACCTAGTCTTCAACAGTCGATGCACCCTTCCTACAGGGAACTGCAAAAAAAAAAGTAAAACCAAGTGGCCACAACAATGGAACATTTTGAAAGCATAGTTGCTAAGGGGTTGAAGCAAAGAGAAGGTTAAAGAAAGCACAAATTGTTAGTGTTTTCTTGCTTACAACCTTAAACCACTCTCGAGTAGATGATTTAACTTAAATTAACCAAAGAATCCACTAATTATAAAACCTCACTGTCTTCTCCATCACCAAAAGAAGGTTAAAGAATGAACAATTACCAAGAGAAAAACATACTGCAAATCAAGAGATTGAGGTAATCAACATTAACCACAAACGTTCACTGAAGCAAAATCTCAAATCTCGTGATCCAATGTCACTATCCTACCTTAATTACATCTATAAAATCCAAGCCCAAACAAAGATCAAATTATATCATTTGTTTCACAACAGGTCCATGTATTTTGTATAACAACGATGAAGACCCAGAAACTAAAAGATAGAGAAAGTTCTTTATGTTTTTTCTTTTTCTGTATATTCAGTCTAAACACAAACACACAAAACATAGCAAATCAAGAACTAAGAAAAAAAATACTTTCGGTTCTGCTAAGCATCAGAAACTTTCTCTACGGTATTTTTTCCATCTTTGTTGATGTGAAAGCCTTCAATCTTCTTAGTAACTTCATCCACACTATGATTTAGTGTCGTTTGCCAGATCATGATGGTTTCATCTTCAGATCCCGAGGAGTAGGACTCACCTGTTGGTGAAAACCTCACGCAGTGTACAAGACCATGATGTCCCTTGTTTCATCCTAAGAGGCAGACAAAGATAGAAGAATATCAGAAACCATAGTCCTCTTCATCAAAGCTATTTTTCTTAATCAATCAATGAATCAGAGAAACCTAAACTAATCCAAAAAGCTTTTGCTTGATCCTTAAAAAAACCATGCTATAAGACAATCTGATTGGTGTTATGGTCTTACTAAAGACAAAACGATTACCAATTCTTGCACACAAACTTTCTAATGTGGCCTTTGTTGCATCCTAAGTGCATACAAAGATGGAACACTCAGAAACCAAATCAATCCAAAAAATCATAGTAGCTTTTGCTTTATCCTTTAAGGAACCACGCTTTAAGACAATCTGATTTGGTTATGGTCTTGTTAAAGACTAGTCATAAAACCAGTTCTTACATAACAAATTTCTAATATGATAGTGTAAAATGCCTTGAGAGTCACTCACCATTCTCCTCGCCGGTGTAGAAATCAAACACCCGGACCCACATATCCTCACCACCAGCTACAAACTTTTCACCAGATTTAGGCTCCAGCGATGCAGACTCAATGTTGCATGGCATGTCCTAACTCTTCACTAGTCCAAAACTAGAGACAGGTAGAGAGATAGTTACAAAAAGGTAATAAATTATATATCTACTTATCTTCCTGAAATGAGAGCTTACTGGTTAGCGTCGCAAAATTTAACAATTGACCCATCATCAGTAGTAATGTATCGTCCATCTTGGCTCACTCAGCACTGTTGACAGGAGATTTTGTCTCCAATGTATGCACAATCTTCCCACTCCTAACATCCCATAACCTGTAAAAAAAAACACAAAGTCTATCAAATTATGCAACAATGTGTAGTTCGCAGTGGCATCGTATTTCATATACTTCATACCTCACGCCACCAATATCAGTGCAAGAACTTAATATTCTTTGGTCACTATGAAGTCATGTGAGAGTTCTGATAGATCCAGGAGATTTATCAACTTCTATAGGAGGTGCATCCAACCGGTTCAAATCAAAAACACGGAGAATCTTCTCAAATCCTCTAGTGATCAGCAATTTTGTATTCTGGTAGTGAGAGAGACAAGGTTTAGATGCATAGCAATCAGTTAGTAAGTAATGCATAAGTATGAAACTCCAATATCACTAAGACAAGACACAAAAATAACCAAATCCTCAAAGCATTCAACTTGAGTACGTACACTAAATGCTAGAATTCATAACAAACCTGCACACAGAGATATAAAGCTTATGTCTGTTAAGAAAAGTCGAAACAGCACACACTAGTTGACAGAAATGGAAAGTAAATAACTTGTAACGAACCTCTGAGAAGACACAGGCTTGAACAATATGCTTGTGCTCAAAAGAATGCAGCACATCCCCTGTTAGTGCATCCCAAAATTTTCTGAAAGAGTAAGTACAACAGCTGGATGATTAAGTTCTGGGACAAGGTTACATATAAGTAAAAACAACACGATAAAGAAACCAAAACAAATCAAAAACACGTACGCTGAAAAATCAGCTGGTGCAAACAAATTAAGTAACACCACATAGGCATATAATGCAGACAATAGGAATGTCGGTTCATACCACAAATGTGAAAAGCTAATCCATTTATAAAACCAACCAAACAGACATTTGAACCAGTTCTTGTAATGAAAGGGTCACACTTTATACTGGTAGGTTTCAATGGAAATCTCATCAACTAATATGAGTAATTCAAGCATGTTAATAGGCACATAATGCAGAGCCAAAGATTGTTAAGTTGGTACCACAAGAGTTGATCCAGTTATAACAGACTCACCAAAAAGAATATTGATGTAATACAGAGTTCTGAACAAGTTCTGAATGTAATAAAAGAGTCACAGTTTATATTAGTGGGTTAAAAGAGTCACAAGTTCTAAAGCAATTACCTTTACTAGCACTGATGAGGAAGAAACCATCATGAGTTATGGGACTGTAGAAAAAATCAACAACATGTCTTGAATGGCCATGGCATACATGTGGAACGGCGACGTTCTTCTTATCCATATATGTATCTAACTGACCAATGGAAACAAAACCAAACTCTAGCCGCTAACTTTGAGCAGAACCCAAGACCTTAAGAAGAATTATCAAATACTTTCAGATTGAAGCGATTCAAGGTAGATTCCTACACGAACTACGCTTTATACAAATCACAAGGGTCAAACTTTTTCTAGTTTGATGATAAACTTCGACCAAATCTACGATTGATAAGATAAATCTAATGATGCTTTACTTTATAAATAATAACCTGTTTTTTTCCACAGGGGGGAGAGATGTTGTAATTGTTGAAAGCCACACATAAAATTGTATTTTTAATTTACTTCCTATATTCTTTCCAAGTCTTGCATCAGTGATCATATACTTTCAGTTTTACATGTGTCCGATCCCACAATTTTTTTTTTTGGTTAGGGCTTACGAGTTACCTTTTTGAATTTACAACAGCTTTGCATTTTTTTGAAAAAAATACGTAGAGAGTTACTTTTTGTCTTCAAAATTGCATCAGAAGCCACATTTCACTTAGAGGCACATTCTTAATGTTGTTTGTCCATGTTACCATTCTTTCAACTCAGAAATTACTTTCTTTAGTTTTTCTTAACGTAAATATTCTATTTCTCTCTCTCGTTCTCTAAATTGAATCAAGACATCAACCTAAATCGACATCAACCAAAACAAATTTTCTTCACTCTGTTTTTACCATTCTCACATTCTCTCCAAAACACCTCTTTTCAATTTTATTTTCATATCAACTAACGATCATATAAGAAGATGAAGAAAAAAACCCCAAAAGAAATTTCGCCAAAAATAAAGCTTTTTGTAAGGGAGATTTAAGGAAGAAGAAGAGGTTGAAAAACTGAGAGGATAATGGTGGAGGGTTGGTGAAATGGGTTTCAAGCTTCTGTTCGTGACGATATATGCAACATTAATCATCGGTGTTCTTGTCTTCCCCTTTTATGTCTTCTCCTCTATTTACTCTCCCATCAATGGCTCCACCTCCTGACTCTCTTCTCCTCCTCTTTCGAGTAACCTCTCTCTCCCTTTTCTTCTCTCTCCATCTATGCTTCTTACTGTTGTGGAAATTGGTTAATTAGCTTCAAAGTTTGAATCTTTTTGTTGTTATGAGCCTTCATATTGTATTGGTTCTGTAATATCTTGATGTTCCTGAGTCTGATTCTAGCTGGTTCTGGGAAGGATCATCTCTTTACCAAACCATAGATCTGGTGCAAATATGAGGCTCAGAGGTAGAGGACGCGAAGATGGATCGGTTGTGGTTTTGGTTGCAATTTTTCTCTCAGATATGTTTTTGAAAAAGATTTGTGTAACCGGAAAAGCATGTTGCCCATGGATCTAGTTGGAGAGTTCAACTAGATGTCATCCTAAAGATCCATGTGTGTTTGTGTGTACAGATGGTGGTGTGTGGCAGTCGTCGGAGCTCCGCCGCAGAGTCACCGCCTCCCTATTGGCTGGAGAATACCATGGCCTCTATTATTTTGTTAGTGTTTATGGACTGTATTTCGAGAGGTTTATTTGCTATGAAGATTGTTTTGGGAGTATAACTACCTTCTCTTTACCTCTTCAAAGTCATGATGGTAAATCAAAAGAAAAAAAAAGAAACTACATATTCAAGAAAAATAAGAGGAATTGGAAGCATGAACAAAGGAATGGGAGTTGTGGACAAGTGCTGATTCGATGTGGATGGTAGAAATATAGTAAGTTGAATATATATTACAATACATACATATGTTACTAAGGAGTGTCTCTTCATCTCTTAACATTGATGGATTTGTAGCTTACAAAGACCTCTCATATACTTATGCGTCATTGAAAAAAATATTCAATCACATTTGGCTTGTTTAGTTCAATCATCTTGAGTTTAAGTCTCTAATATTGTGTTAGTACTTTGTTACTAATTTCTCCACCTTTTATTGATTCGCTTAAAACATGATGTAAAATATGTTTTTTTGTTGTGTTTCTTATTTATTTTTTTCTATAAAAATGTAATGAACGAATCTGTCAAATTATTGCTTGATTTCACTAGTCTACGAAAATGGTTTTCGCAATCTCTTGTAAGATATCTATGATTATGTATCCACGGCTAACATGTACATGTCCACAAATGTTATGTTTATAACTCATTGGTCAAACAATATTGTTCATACTTGTTTCGTCCACAAAAATTTATGTGTCCATGTCCACAAAATACTTTTGATTTCGTTTTACTAAGGACAAAACTGTCCACATTCTCTTTTGGTTCACATGATTGTGTCTTCCAAATGAAAAGTGTCTTTTAATGCAATACAAAGATAAAATGTGGTCCATTATGTAATGGACTCACATTTTTTTTTGGCAGAAGAATGCTGACCAATGACTTTACAAAATAGTGCACAACATAAGCCCCACATACTCAGAAACGTAAAAACATTAATGTTCTCGAACAATGTAGCTGAGTCTTTATGTTGATTAGGAATAAAATTTACTAGGTGATTAACCACGCGTATGTGTGAAGTAAAAATTATATACTAATAATTGTTAAATATTAACTTTGATCGTTCAATCATCATGTCATAAGTCCGAAATGTATAGACATGGACTGTCAATATAAGGTTGATGAGTAGGGTCATGTTTGTTGATAGTTTTTTAGACCTATTTAATTTATATTGAGTTTCAATAATAACATCTGAATGTTATAATTCACTTTTCACTCTGATATGAAAAATTATATTTTTGAAATGCTATAATCAAATAACATTTGAAATCCCCGCTTAAAAGGAATGAACATTAAATATATATACAAATTATATATATATATATATATATATATATATTTATTATTATTTATTTGTGTTCATTTATATTATGCAACAATAAATATAATGAATAACTAAAAAACGATTAACTATTATATATATAATTAAATTGGAGTAAACACATAACTAAAAACAATTTCTCTTTTTATTTACAATATTTTTTTTTGGTAAAAAATCAAAATAATATTTTTTTATAAGTTATATAATTAAAATTAAATGATATTGATATATATATATATATAAATTTTAATATTGAATATTTATTAGTTAAGATTTTGTACTCATATCATTTTATTAACATTTTTAAAAAATATTATTTTTTATTAATATGAATCTTTATTAATTTAGGCTTTCTACTTAATGAAAAATCAAAATTAATATGTTTATGTATCTTATATATGATATATATTTAAATTTAAACAATACTGAAATATATATATATATATTTATATTTTTTATATATATTCATATACTTAATGAGACTTCATATTTATATAATTTTATGATCATTTTTATTTTGTTTTAGCAAAAATTTAAACTATCGATCAAAAAAATTTAATTTAGACTTTTACCAGTCTTAGTAATTTATAATCGTTGAAACAATTCAAAATATAGCACATAATAAAAAATCTAATTTTCTTATTATATGTTTAGTGAGATTTTTAATTTATTTTAATGGTATAAAATTAAATAAAAATGATGGAGAATAGAAAAAAATGTTATCAAATTTTTATTGTTTAAAAAATCATTAATTGTCGTAAAATTGTTAACAATATTAGCTAATTTCATAGTTTTTATTTAAAGAAATGATTAAGAAAAATTCTTTTATACACTTCTAGTTAATTTGATAAATAGGTTAATAAAAAAGTATAATATATGTTATAAACGTTAAGAAATACAAAGTCACCAATACGCGCAGAGTAAATATTATTGTGTGGAGCCCACCGTCACTATGCATGCACAGTAACTTACTTTTTCATTTCTATATAAACGATCGTTTCGCGATCGTCGAAAAACACACTTTCTCTTCTCCCTCTTATAAGAATTCTCTCTCTGATAGTTTATTTTATATTAGTATTATCTTCTCTCTACGGGTATAAAAATTCTACCCTTTTTAAGATTTCTCAATCTAATAAAATCATAAATATTTTATAACACGTTATCAGCACGATCACTCTGCAATTTGGTAAAATTTATATGTATCATATTTACCCTGCTATAATGGTCGGTATACCGCCTTTATTACTATTTATTATTTTATAGTGGTTGTTTTAATTTATATTATTTATATATATTGATGCGGGCGGTATGTCGCCTCATTAATAAACCATAATTAATAAATACACTATAATTATTGGCTTGGCTGTGCCGCCGCATAATTTGTTGAATCTCATTAATAAACCATGATTGATAAATACACTATAATTATTGGCTTGGCTGTGCCGCCGCATAATTTGTTTAATAATTTAACAAAATAATTTTATCACCATAATAATATTGATAATTGCATGTTATGAATATTATATAAATGTTAGGTAACCTATATAAATTATTATGAAATTTACTAAATTTGGTTGACTGATTATTATGATATTTTTAGACCGAGTTTTAGTTCAAAAATATATATAAATGAAACAAAATAATAATAACTAAAAAATTAATCCCAACGGTCACAAATAATTTTTTCAAAATTTTACCCTTTTTCAAACGGCTATGAACAGTATTTTCATCTATAAATATACTCATCTTTCATTCATTCAATTCATCATAACATTTCATCTCCTCTCAAAAACCTTCAAATAATTTTCTTCCGATTTTCTTTCTTTTTCTGAAAAAAATAGGATGATTCGTTTGCTTTTAGTTTTGTGTGCGGTTATAATTTTTGTTGGTGTTTACGGTCTTTGTGTTGGAGAATTTACTCCGATAGAGTTTAACATAAATATTGCTATGCTTTTCTATGCGGTGTTTTTCTTTGTAATTGCTTGCATGATTAATGTAAACGGTTCATTTTAAATAATATGAAATTCTAATAAAATTTATTATGTTGTGGTTTTAGAAATACAAATGGCAAGAATTGAGCATCTTCAGTTTCCGGCTCTCAAAATAACTGGTGAAAATTACGTCGGATGGGTCACCAACGTGAAACCCTACCTGGTGATGAAAAAGTTAACCGAAACGATTATAACCGGTAACAAATCGCCGGCTGAGCATAAGGCTGAAGCGATAATTTTCCTGAAGAAACACCTTGATAAGAATGTTACGCATGACTATGCGAGCATAGAGGACCCAGCTGACCTGTGGCAAGCTTTAAAAGAGCGGTTCGATAACCAGAAGGAAATCAATCTCCCTCACGCTCTAGAAGAGTGGAAAAACCTGAGGTTTCAAGATTTTCAAAAGGTAGAGGAATACAATTATGCCGTCCTGAGGATAGTTTCACTACTGAAGTACTGTGGTAACCCCGTCTCTGAGGCAGAAATGATGAATAAAACATACAACATTTTCCACAAACAACTTCACTTCCTACCCGAAATTTACAAAAAATGTGGGTACACGAGATTTTCTGAATTGATGGTTGCGCTCATGTTGGCTGAAAAGAACAATGAGCTCCTTATTAAAAACCACAATTCTCGACCTACAGGAGCGAAGGCATTCCCCGAAGTGAATGCTACGGCGATAGAAAACTCAGAGAGGAGAATCCAAACAAATTGGAATCGTGGTCGCCGTTTCAACAACAAACGTGGAAAACCTTACAGTCCCAAATGGAGAGGATCTAACAAATGGGTAAGATCCGAACAAGTTTCTAAGGGTAAAGAAACCCAAGTGGATACCACTCAGAAACATGAAACTGTTTGTTACAGATGTGGATGTAAAGGACATTGGTCTCGTACCTGTCGTACTCCTCCACATCTGTGTAAGTTATATAAAGAGTCTACGAAAGGCAAAGCTAAAGAAGTGAATCTCACCGAAAATTTTGAGGGGACAACGTACCTCGAAGCCTCTGATTTCGCAAATGAGCTGGACTAGATTACTCCTGAAGAGAACTGAAATGCTTGTAATAAAACTATTGAATAGTCCCCAGTATTGTTATGTATAATTATTAAATTTCCTGTTTTAAGCAAATAATGATGTCTTTAACATCACAGTAATGTATAATTATTATGTGTGTTTCTTATATGATTAATATATAAATGATTTTCATGTTTTTCTTTTTATTAACGTTTATGACAATTACAGACATGGATCACAATGCTAATGGAACAAAATCCAAGAAACGGGTTCGAGAAATTTGTATACCAGATAGTGGAACGACGCACACTATTCTGAGACAAAAGAGATATTTCTCTGATATAAAACCAAAAAGAATTTTTGTCAATACGATATCAGGTCCTGCAGACGTGATTGAAGGAACTGGTAAAGCAAACTTTACATTACCAAATGGAACAAAATTCTCCATAAACAATGCTCTATATTCTCCGAATTCCAAAAGAAATTTGTTGAGTTTTAAAGACATATATCTTCACGGATATGATACTCAGTCTGCAACTGAGGACGGAAAGAAGTACATATATGTAACTTCTGATAAATGTGGGAGAAAACACATATTGGAGAAGTTCCCAGAACTCCCTTCAGGATTGCATCATACTTATATCGATGAAATCGAAGCAAATATTATAGTAAAACAAAATCCAGAAGAGTTCACATTATGACATGATCGCCTCGGTCACCCAGGCACCATAATGATGCGTAAAATCATAGAAAGCTCACATGGCCATCCACTGAAAATCCAAGAGATTTCTCAAGGCAATAAAATGACATGTGTTGCATGTTCTCTTGGAAAATTGATCATAAGGCCATCGCCAACCAAAATTGATAAGGAATCACCAAAGTTCCTTGAAAGAATTCAAGGCGATATATGTGGACCAATACATCCACCTTGTGGACCATTCCAGTATTTTATGGTATTAATTGACGCATCCAGTAGATGGTCACACGTTTGTCTATTGTCATCTCGAAATATGACATTTGCAAGATTTTTAACTCAGATAATCAAACTGCGAGCCCAGTTTCCTGATTTATACCATTAAAAGAGTTAGACTAGACAACGCTGGTGAGTTCACATCTCAAGCATTCAATGATTATTGTATGATAACAGGAATTGAAGTTGAACATTCTGTGGCTCATGTTCATACGCAAAATGGTTTGGCTGAATCTTTAATTAAGCGACTGCAATTGATTGCAAGGCCATTGATCATGAGATCAAAACTTCCTACCTCTGTATGGGGACATGCTATTTTGCATGCAGAAACACTCATTCGGATCAGACCAAGTGCGTACCATAAGTATTCTCCACTACAATTAGCGTTTGGTCGAGAACCAAACATTTCTCATTTAAGAATCTTTGGTTGCGCAGTATATGTGCCCGTAGCACCACCACAACGTACAAAAATGGGACCACAAAGGAGATTGGGAATATATATTGGTTATGATTCTCCATCAATCATACGGTACCTAGAACCACAGACGGGTGAAGTCTTTACGGCATGTTTCGCCGATTGTCATTTTGATGAGAAAGTATTCTCAGTTCTAGGGAGAGATAACAAAAACATAGGAAATGAGATTAAATGGAGTGTACCTTCATTGTTATATCTTGATCCTCCTACTAAAGAGTCAGAACTAGAAGTTCGACGAATTATGCATTTACAGAGTATAGCAAATCAGCTACCTGATGCGTTTGCGGATACCAAGACGGTAACTAAATCTCATATACCAGCTGCAAATGCTCCTGCTTGTATCAAAATAACAAATGAGCAAGGAAAAGCAAATGATACACGTGAATCCAAACACGTCTGAAGCGTGGGAGACCTGCTGGTTCTAAGAATAAAAATTGTAGAAAACAAAAAGATGTCGAGATAAATGACACACCCATATTAACAGAAAATATTTTGGAAGGAACAAATGATGAGAATACTGACAAAATGGAACATCATGAGTCAAAAATGAATCATGAGATTTCCATCAACTATATCCACAATAAGAAGATATGGAAAAGATATGAAAAGGATGATGTCGATGATGTTTTCTCATATATTGTGTCAACAGAAATAAATAAGGAAATCGAAGATCCAGAACCAAAATCTGTTTATGAATGTCAAAAGAGACATGATTGGAAACAATGGAAAGATGCAATATAAACCGAACTTGATTTACTTAATAAGCGAGAAGTATTTGGACCTATTGTACTCACACCTGCAGATGTGAGACCAGTTGGATACAAATGGGTTTTTCGTTCGAAAGAGAAATGAGAAAAATGAGGTTACGAGATATAAAGCTCGTCTTGTGGCTCAAGGCTTTTCTCAAAGACCTGGAATTGACTATGAAGAAACATATTCTCCTGTTATGGATGCAATCACATTTAGATTCCTGATGAGTCTAGCCGCTGATAAAAATCTCGAGATGCGTCTCATGGATGTTGTCACAGCATATCTATATGGATCATTAGATACTAATATCTACATGAAAGTTCCTGATGGATTTAAAATGCCAGAAGCATTAAGCTCAAAATCTAAAGAGCTATGTGCGATAAAATTACAAAGATCACTATATGGGTTAAAACAGTCTGGACGTATGTGGTATAACCGTCTCAGTGAACATTTAACAAAAGCAGGATACGTGAACGATCCTATATGCCCATGTGTCTTCATCAAGAAAACAACATCCGGATTTGTGATAATCGTAGTGTATGTTGATGATCTTAATATTATTGGAACTCAGAAGGAAATACAAAGGGCATCAGACTATCTGAAAGGAGAATTTGAGATGAAAGATCTCGGACAAACAAAGTATTGTCTTGGCCTATAAATTGAACATTCTCAAAATGGTATATTCGTGCATCAATCCACATATACTAAAAGAGTATTGAAACGTTTCAACATGGATAAATCAACTCCTCTTAGCACCCCGATGATCGTAAGATCACTTAACATTGAAAATGATCCATTTTGACCATCTCTGGAAAATGAAGAGATACTTGGTCCTGAAGTACCATATCTAATTGCAATCGGAGCGTTAATGTATCTTACAAAATGCACACGGCCTGATATATCATTTGCTGTTAATCTTTTGGCAAGATTCAGCTCATCTCCCACACGAAGACATTGGAATGGAATTAAGCATGTCTTTCGTTACCTCCAAGGGACCATTGATTTGGGCTTGTTTTATCCAAAAGATTCAAAAGGTCAAATGGTTGGTTTTGCAGATGCAGGATACCTTTCAGATCCACATAAAGCTCGGTCGCAAACATGATACGTTTTCACGATCGGAGGCACTGCTATATCTTGGCGCTCTCAGAAACAAACACTCGTGGCCACATCTTCAAATCACGCCGAGATGATCGCACTCCATGAAGCAAGTAGAGAGTGTGTATGGTTAAGATCAATAAACCAACACATATGCACAAGTAGTGGGATTGACGAAAGTACGGAGTTAACTATCTTATATGAAGATAATGCGGCATGTGTTGCTCAAATGAAGGAAGGATATATCAAAAGCGATAGGACAAAACATATACATCCAAAGTTTTTCTCCTATACTCAAGAGCTTGAAAGAAATAAAGAGATTGAAGTAAGATATATTCGATCATGCGACAATGCAGCTGACCTCTTCACAAAATCACTTCCAACCTCAATATTCAGAAAACATGTCCATAACATTGGAATGTGGCATCAGAAGGACTTATGACTAATCATTCGAGGGGGAGCTTACGTGGTTGCACTCTTTTTACCTTACTAGGGTTTTTCCCACTGGGTTTTTTTTTTGAAAGGTTTTTAACGAGGCAATAAAGACGTTAAGCAAAAGACGATTGTGACACTGGTCTCCAAGGGGGAGTGTTATAAACGTGAAGAAATACAAAGTCAGCAATACGCACAGAGTAAATATTATTGTGTGGAGCCCACCGTCACTATGCACGCACATTAACTTACTTTTTCACTTCTATATAAACGATCGTTTCGCGATCGTCGAAAAACACACCTTCTCTTCTCCCTCTTATAAGAATTCTCTCTCTGATAGTTTATTTTATATTAGCATTATCTTCTCTCAACGGGTATAAAAATTCTGCCATTTTTAAGATTTCTCAATCTAATAAAATCATAAATATTTTATAACAATATATACTTAGATGGATGAACCTATTTCTTAAGGATTCTAAGAATATCTTCTTAATAACATGTGACTATTTGTAATATTCCAATATTAATATATAAGAGATGTTTGGTCCATGAGCGAATTTCACAAGAGGGTGTAGAGAGTGAAAATAGTTTGGTTGATCCAATTCTAATTACTTCAGATATCTAATTTCCAGTTCCTGAAAAATATATCTAATAACAAATGTAAGAACTTGATAGAAAAAGTAAATGATCTGCTAGGATGCATGAATAAAGTAATAAATAGTTTTTACCAAAAAAATAAATAAATAATAAGTTGCATTAAGGTTAAAATTAAGTCAACACAGGCGCCATAAAGAAGCTTTTTGGATTAGAGAGGGACTTTAATCTCTAATAGGACACAACCCTAAAAAATATTCTATCATGACCTATTTTAATCTATATGACCTCATGACCCTATGTAAACTAAATAATTAAATTACCTATTTTAATTTATTTGTACATCTAGCTCTTCACGTTTTGGTTAATTATGATTTAACCCTAAACCTTTCGAAATTGCAGAAACATCTTTTTGAATCAACCCCAAATTTTCCAATACTAGTCCAGACTTTCTATTAATTTCAAAGTCGTCCCTCATCTTTCATTAACATCGTTTTTGACCCTAAACTTCAATAATATGCAATTTAACCTTTGATATTTGCCATAAGCTTCTTAATAGTGCAATCCAGCCTCTAATGCATGCAAATGATCATATATATATATGCAATCTAACACCTAAATACAACTCAAAGAACTAATATGATTAAGAAAAAGATGCTAAAAATATTAAAAACACTATATATCATTAACCTTATACTTTAACAGTTTGTTTATTTGTTTGTTTACCATATTTTTGAAAAACGTATACCAAAATATTTTTTTTAAATTAATGATTTCATAATATGAGATACTAAATATGTAAACATATAGAAGTGGTGTAACTAAGGTGTATTTACTTCTTATGTGGCGTAACTAAACTTTTCAATTTTGCTATCATATTGTAATACTAGTACAACTATTTTATATATAACAGACATAAAATGCTGGTATAACTAGTACAATTATTCAATTAAGAAATTTTAAAATTCTATTTGGCTTTCCATATGAAAACAACCGTAGACTATACAAGTTGAAATGTCCTTAGAATGGTTTATCCTAAATATTTGAAGTTTAAGCAATTTTTTTTTTTGCAATTATTACACAATTACATAAGTTTTTATGATCTACCTTATATTTTAAAGGTTTATTTACTTGTTTATTCACTATATTTTTAAAAAACTTATACCGAAGATATTTTGACAAAATTAATGATTTCATAGTATGTGATTCTAGGTATGTAAATATATAAAAGAAGTACAACTGTGGTATATTTATTTATAATTTGGTACAACTATATATTTCAAATTCTAGACCAAAATACAACTATGTACAAGCTTGTACAACTCAAAACTCGGTACAACTATGTATATGATTGTACAACTAAAATACTGGTACAACTATGTACACAATCGTACAACTCCACAACTGGTACAACTATGTGTTATTACATTTGGATTGTTTATCATGTTTTAATGATCCTATTAAAATGATGAATAAAACTATGGTGTGAAAATATCGGTCATATTATTATGATAAACAAAAATCAAACTTATTTTTATAAAGCTATGGTGTAAAAATATTGGTACAACCCCTAAAACTAGACATATAAACAATTGATATAATTTTTATTATATATTAGACGAGTATTACTCGTACAACTGGTATAACTTTGTCATTTCAGAAATTAACAAAACCAATTTGGTATTCCATAGAAGAAAACAATCAAATATCTCAACTAGTATGTACTCAGAAAGTTTCTTTAAATTAATTTGAAGTTTTGAAAAAAAAAATTAAATTATTACACAACTTCATAAGTTTACATGATTTACCTTATACTCTTAAGGTTTGTTAACTTGTTTGTCCACATAATTTTTGAAAAACATAGATGAAATGTATTTTTTACAAAACTGATGATATCATTGTAATCGGGCAAAGATATGTAAACATAAATAAATGGTACAACTGAGGTAAATGTATTTATTATGTGGTACAACTAATATTTTTTGTTTCACTGCCAAAGTATAACTATGTACAAACTGGTACAACTCAAAAACTAGTACAACTATGTATAGTCGGTACAACTTAAATACTAGTATAACTGCATGTTATTTTAATGAGAAGGCTTTGTTAATCTCTTCAGCCTCGTCAAGGGCTCTGCATCTTCGAGTAAATCAACTTTAGCATCTTCATCCACTTTCTCCACAACTTTCTTCTCTGCAACTTCTTTCTCAACCTTTTCGACAGCTGTTGTCATCACTTCAAGTGTATAAGGCGATTCATCAACATCCTCTACGAAATCACAACAAATCACAATAAAATCACAAATAAATCAGGTGCCATTAAATCACAACAAAATACATTAACTTTAATTACCTTCTCTGGATCATTCTCGCCCTCCTTCGTTTTAATGATACAATTGGTACAACTTTGACCTTTCAAAAGTTGACAAACTAGTTTGGTATTCTATATGAGAAACAATCAAATATCTAAGATGATATATGATTAAAAAATGATTGAGCAACAAGTCTTCATGGGATATTCTAGCGATCTTTGAATAAACGACTCTTAGAAGACCGGCCAAAAAGAGAGCTTGAGCCATTACGTCCAAGTTCTTGCGGTTTCCTCGCCTCTGGTCCATCTCGCCATCACAGCGAGACGACTACGCCTCGGTCCGTCTCCGCAACTACTCTTTTGGGCTTTGGGAGCAAAAAGATAAAGACGATTTTTTTCCAAAAATAGTACAACTAGTATAATTAGTACAACTTGTAAACAAATCATTATTCAAATCAAATATTATGGAAAATATATTATTCATGTACTTTGACATCATCATCTTTTCTAGCATCCTTAATATACTGAAAACAAAAAACAAATATCACCATATTAATTACAAATTTGTATTAGTTATACGCGTTATAATTGTACTAGTTATACTCGTTATATTCAATATAGTTGTACTAGTTATACTCATTCTATTTATAATAGTTATAATAGTTCAAGTTATACTAGTTGTACTATTTCGAGTTGTACTAGTTGTACTAGTTTTAGTTGTACTAGTAATTTTATGGGTTCTTCTTTCTCGCGATTTTTTTACATTGAAGATGAAACTCGACTTTAGATAAGATATAATTGGCTAAATATAACCATGGGTTGATCGATTTGTAATAATAAAAAGAAAATTAATCAAAATTATAAGAAATCTTTTGATTTTGTTTTAAAATGAAAGAAACAACCATGGAAAAAAAGAAGAAGCAAAATTAGGGTTAACATTTGGGTTGGATCGGATTATGGGCGGGTCAGGTTGTGGGTCGGGTCGGATTATTGGTTGGGTTTGGATATGAATGGCATAGCTTCGTAAATATGTTGAAGTCTTTAGTTTTTTTTGGTTATTTTACATGTTTTTAGAATTAAATTTAAATTAAAATTAAAATAAATTAGGAAGGGGTTATTTTAAAATTTTTGATACTCATGTGGATAATAAGAGAATTTGATCCATTAGAGAGAAAGAAAAGTCTTTTGTTCTACAAAGAAAAATGATCCCGAGGACTAAAGATTTTACTCACTTAGCAAATGAGATTGAGAAAAGAAAAATTTACACAAATCTACCATCAAAATCCCTATACACACTCAGATCTTCAAGAACAGGACAGCCTGACAAAGGATCTTGAGTACAGATAAATTACAAGATCAAAAGATCTTGAGACAAGGTAGAGAAACAACAAATTCGGATTTGCCATCCTTACATATGCAAGTCCTAAAGAGACCAATGCCATGCTCTTATAAATGTCCAGAGGCATGAAATGAAATCTCTACTAAAAGAACACTTACGGGTGTCAAACATCTAAATCCTGGACTCCACGTTTAATCACTATAGCGACCAACTTGGTGATTCGAAAGAGAGTAGACACATTACAATATTACAGCCTTGTACAAAGCATAGACAAAAACCTCAAAAGCATATTTCAAGGGCAATAAACACAATCACAGATAAGTTAGTACGCGTTGCTAAGACTCTACCTTGTTAGCTAGCTGGGTTAGATTCTTCTTAATATATATTAGCCTTTTGCTGAAGAAAAAAAAATCATCACTCACTTAGATTTAGTTTTTAGTGTTGGTTGGATTTTTTAAAGAGCTATTTAACAAGTGAGAGATCCAACGGTGATTAATTAATTAACAGAAACTAACGGTGATTAATTAATTAACAGAAACTAACGATCCAACGGTTCTTTACAGCACAAAAGACAATGCCCAATCCAACGGTCCTAATGAAAAAAGAGCACCGACAGAAGATGGTCCGAAACCTACAGAAACACGACAACTAAAAAAAAAAGAAACATTTCGATTCGACAAATTGATCTCCCAGATTTGAAGAACAGCGACCCGGACCCGTTTTAATCCTTGACCCGACCGGAGATATCAGAAGCAAGGCGAGACGCAATCGCTGAATGATACATAACTTCATGGAACGTGGAAGCTTCTGCTATTTTCTTCCTCAACTCCTTAGCTTTCTCCTCCGTGAGACAACCGCGGCTACGAAGCTTTTGACCCGAATCCTGACCCGACCCGTTCAGTTCCGGAGCCACGGAGGGGGAGGAGGAGCTTTCGATGTTGAGGTAGTCCGGATCGGAAGGTATGCCGAAGAGAGGAGCCCACCAAGAACCAGTTTTCTTGCGGTTCGGATCCGAGTTTTTCATGGATCCGGAAGATGCTCGGATCGTGAATGGAGCGGAACAGCAGATAATGGAAGCCATGTGGGCACGCAGATTAGAAAGTAAGAAGAAGATGGATAAAATAGATCTTTTAGGGCTTCGAATTATATAATGTAATAAATTTGATGTAAATGATCTGCTACGATGCGGTTTAATACAAGGAGGTGAGAAGGGATTGCGTACCGTTGGATATGCATTTATTAAGCTGTCCCCGGAGATTTTGGGTGGACGCTCACGTATTTGATTGTGACCTTGGGGATGGATAAGTCTTACCGCGTGTACGTTTTTTTTTAATCGTCAAATTGCACTGTCTTGATCTGCACTTTTCTTAAAAAAAAACATTTGTAATTTAAATAACGTGAAAGAGCCGTTTGGTTTTATGCAATGAAAACTTACTACATAAAAATAGGGAAAATCGCATAAAAAACCTTGAAAGTGGCACATGACATTTTAAACCTTGAACTTTTTCGACTATCACTTTAAACCTTTAAATTGGCATTTATATCACAAAAAACCTTCAACTTGGCTTACTTGTTCATCAAATAAAAAGTTGATCTGTCCAACAGGTAAAAGTGATGATGTGTAGGTTTTTTTCCAAAAAATAATAATTATTTAAATAAAAAAATAAATAAAAAAATAAAAATAAAAATTCAGAAAAATTAATATAAAATCAGAAAACTAAAATAAACATTCAGAAAATAAAATAAAATTCAGAAAATAAAATAAAATTTCAAAAATAATTTAGATTAAATTAAAATACAGAAAACTAAATGAAATTTGACAAATTAAAAGAAAATAAAAGAAAAAGCACAAAATTCAAAACAAAATTCCAAATATTTTTTTAATTACAAGATTTTTTTAAAATAGATTTATCATCGTTGACAATAACAATTTGAAAGATATTAGTGATAATGGTGGTGGTTTCTCAAATAACCATTAACAATGACGTTTTGGACATATCTTTAACACTAATTTTCGACATCACCGTTAAAAATGATGGTAGATATGTCAATAACAATGTTTTCGATAACAATCATTTAAAGAAGTAGATATGTCAAGTTTTTTTAAATGATAGATAATGTCAAAGTTTTTAATGATGATGTCGGAAACTATCGTTAAAGATATGTCAATAATCAAATTATTGTTAGAGATATGTTAAAAACGTCACCGTTAATGGTTATGTGAGAAACCACCATCGTCATTAGTGATATGTTTGAAATTGTTATTGTCACAATAATATGTTTGTTTTATTTAAAATAATTTTGTAATTTAAAAGAGAATATTTTTTTTTAATTTTGTGATTTTTTCTTTAACTTTTGTTTGATTTTCTATTTTTTTTTTCATTTTTTTGTATTTTAATTTATTAATTTCTTTCTTTTTTTGAAATATTTTTTAAATTTTTAATTTTTGAATTTTCATTCTAATTTTTTAGTTTTTTCGATTTTTTTTTTTAAATTAAATAATAATTATTTTCAAAATTAACTGACACATCATCAATTTTACCTGTTGGACAGGTCAACTTTTTACTTGATGAACAAGTAATCCAAGTTGAAGGTTTTTGTGATATAAATACTAATTTGAAGGTTTAAAGTGATAGTCGAAAAAGTTCAAGGTTTAAAGTGTCAGTGTGTGTCACTTTCAAGATTTTTTATGCGATTTTCCCCATAAAAATATACTAGAAGACATAATAAAGAGATGGATCAGGCTAAACGCGTTGAACGCTTTTTTTCCGTCAAATTGGCGTGTCTTGGATTTGCAGCTTTCGTAAAGACATATTTTAATTATTTAAAATGTGAAAGATGTTATGAACCAGATGATTGTGGATGCAATAACCATTGGGATTGGATAGAACCGGATCCGACCAAGGATAAGATCGGACCGACCCGAAAGGAATCTCACCTGACCAAAAGGAATATTCCATCGGCCATGAGTGGACTTGTAATTTAAAAGAGAATATCAATATTTTTTAATTTTTAATTTTGTGATTTTTTTCTTTAGCTTTTATTTAATTTTCTAATTTTTTATTTTCTGTATTTTAATTTATTTATTTTTTATTTTTTTTATTTTTAGTTATCTGGTTTTTTTTTGAATTTTTTTTTAATTTTCATTTTAACGTTTTGGTTTTTTTCTTATTTATTTTTTCTTATTTATTTTTAATTAAATAATTATTATTTTTCTAAAATAACTGACACATCATCATATTTACCTATTGTACATGTCAACTTTTTTCTTGCGAACAAGTAAGCCAAGTTGAAGGTTTTTTGTGATACAAATGACACTTTGAAGGTTTAAAGTGCTAGACATAAAAGTTCAAGGTTTAAAGTGCCAGTGTGAGCCACTTTCAAGGTTTTTTATGCGATTTTCCCCATTATAAGCTGGAAAAAACATGAGTTGAAAGTGGGATAACTTCTTCATCATAAATCCTATGAGATGTATTAAACTTGTGGTGATTCTCTACAATACTTATTTATGTTTCCAAATCAAGAATTTTACATCTTGATTCATCCTGGTTTGATTAGAATCTTAAAGAACTTGCATGTCCATACAAGGCAAGCTCGAATCACATGAGTTGAAAGTAGGATAACTTCTTCATTATTAGTCCTATGATGTTTATTCAACTTTGTGATGATCTCCACTCATTTATGTTTCCAACTCAAGATTCTTTCATATTTATTCATTGTAGTTTGATTAGAATATTGAATAACTTCCCATTTGTCCCAACATGTTAAGGTGTAATCACCTTATTTGATAGTGGGATAACTTCTTCATCATAACTCCTATGTGATTTATTCAACTTATTCGTGATTCACCAATGATTTATGTTTCTTATTCATAACGGTTTGATTAGGATCTTAAAGAACTTGCTATT